>PVIJ01011754.1:0-53103 GCA_004024925.1 Scalopus aquaticus
AATAAAAAATAAATCTTTTTTTTTAAAGATTTATTTATTTATACACACAAGCTGGGGTACAGGCCAGAGGCGTGGGGCGGTGAGAGGGTTCACCAGAGATGGAGCGGGTAGCAGAACAGGCAGATCAGAAATACACTGCTGAGGGGAGCAGCGGGCGAGGCAGGAGAGGTCTGCCGTGCCATGTGGGATTCTCCCTGGCCGGGCGTCGAACTCACGTCACCGCTGCCGACAGCTCCACAGTGCAGCGCTTAACCGCTGAGCCACTGGGGAGGGCCAGTTTCTTGTTTCTTAATGTGGGCCTGTATTGCTATATACTTTCCTCTTATTACTGCTTTTGCTGTGTCCCATACATTCTGGAAAGTGGTGTCCTCATTGTCATTCAATTCAAAGTATTTTTAAATTTCTTCTTTGATCTCCTCATTAACCCAGTGGTTTTTCGGTAGTGTGGATTTCTATCTCCATGCAGAAGGTAGGTTCCTTGTTTTCTTTTCATGATTTATTTCTAGTTTAATGCCTTTATGATCAGAGAAGATAGCTGGGATGATTTTGATCCTGATGAATCTGTTGATGTTTGTCTTATGGCCCAACATGTGATTGATTCTGGAGAATGATCCGTGTGCACTTGAGAAAAATGTGTACTCGGATTTTTTTTGGTGCAGTGTCCTGTAGATGTCTGTTAAGCCCATGAGGTCTAGTTCTTTGTTTAGAACTCTAATGTCCTTGTTTATTTTTTGTTTCATTGATCTGTCCATTGGTGATAGTGCAGTGTTGAAGTCTCCTACTATACATGTATTCTCTCTAATATCTGTTTTCAGAGCTGATAATAATTGTCTTACATATTTTGGTGCACCTTCATTTGGTGCATATATGTTTATGAGTGTTATATCTTCCTGATACATTGTCCCTTTAATCATTATGTAGTTTCCATTTACGTCTCTTTTTACCTTTTTTAGTTTGAAGTCTATATCATCTGATATAAATATTGCTGTTCCTGCCTTCTTTTTTGGTCCATTTGCTTGTAGGATTGCTTTCCAACCTTTTATTTTCAGTCTATGCTTATCTTTTGTAGTTAAATGTGTTTCCTGGAGGCAGTAGAAAGTTGGATTTTGTTTTTTAATCCAACCTAGTATTCTGTGTCTTTTTATTGATGAATTTAGACCATTTATATTTAGGGTTAATATTGACATGCTGGAGTCTGTTTTTGTCATTTTGTTTATCTTTTCTATGATTGTATTCTTTGCTTTATTCTGATCTTCTTAGTCATTCCTCTGCTGGTTTGGGCTTTAGGACTTCTTGGAGTATTTTTTGGAGTGGAGGTTTAGTAGTAATGAATTTCTGGAGATTCTGTTTTTCTGAGAAGGTCCTTATTTTTTCTTTGTAGAGGAAGGAGAGCTTTGTGGGATAAAGTATTCTTGGTTGGCATTTGTTGATTTGGAGCTTTTTGATTATGTCAGTCCATTCTCTACTTGCCCGTAGTGTTTCTTTGGATGAGTCTGATGTCAGCCTGATTGGTTTTCCTTTATAGGTTAGCTGTTTCTTCCCTCTTGTTAGCTTCATTATTTTTTCTTTGTCTTGCATTCTCGAGAGCTTAACTATTATATGTCTTGCTGTGGGTTTCCTTTCATTATGATAGTATGGTGTTCTTCTAGCTTCTTGTATGTCTATTTTCATGTCTTCCCTTGTGTTCGGGAAGTTCTCCTCGATTATCTGCTTGAACAGTTCCTCGGTTCCTTGGTCCTTCTCCTCACCTTCAGGGATTCCTATGACTCTTATATTTCCTTTTCTCATAGTGTCAGAGAGTTCTTGAAGTCTTTCCTCATTCCTTTTCCCTCGTGCTTCTTTTTCCTTTTTATCGGTTCTTTTTATGTCTTTATCTTTGAGAGTACTTATTTGGTCTTCCATTTCATTGATTCTGCTTCCGTTGCTTTTCAGCTCTTTAGCTCTTCCAACAATCCTTTAATGTCGTGCATGTCCTTCATTTCTTTCTTTAGGGACTCAATTTCCTTCTTCAATTCCCTAATTATATTTCTCTTCTCCCTATTTTCCTTTTCGTCTCCTTCATGTTTTTTTAATCATGACACTTTTAAATTCCCTGTCTGGTAGGTGTTGTAGTCTTCTGTGTCATCATTGTTGGGTTCTGGTAGCTGATTTTTTTTTGTGTGTGTGTGATGTGATCTTCCCTTGAGGGTTTATTTGGATAATTGTATTTTTCTTTCTCCCTGTTGTTTATTTTCTGATTTGTTCTAGGCATTGGGACACTGTGTCACTGGTATTGGAAGGCATCTCTTTGGTATGCTCCTACTGAGATGTCAGGAACTGGTGGCCAGTTCTAGCCTGGCACAGTTACATTGGACTTATACTGCAGAAAATTCCCTCCCTCCTCTCAGCTCCCAGAGGGAGGGCAGGGACTTCAGAAGATGGCGCAGGGGGAGGGTGGATTTTCCCTGTTTCTGGGGTTACTGTTGCTGGCGGGGTTCCCTTTATCTGTTTCTTTCCTCAGTGGCTCTCAGGGACAACTGTCGGCTAGGAATGCACTTTCCCCCTCACCTTGTAGTGCAGAGACTTCCCTCTCTCATCTCAGGTCGGAGATGGGGAGAGCAGGGGCTTCAGAAGATGGCATGGAGGGTTGGGGTGAACTCCCCCTGTTTCTGGGGTTACTCTCACTGGTGGGGTCCCTTGAATTTCTTCCTTTCCTCAGTGGATTGCAGGGACAACCGTCAGCCAAGGACGCACTTTCCCCCTCATCTTATAGCTCAGAGACTTCCCTCTCTCTTGTCTCAGCTCCCAGAGGGGAGGGAGGGGGCTTCAGAAGTTGGCACGGGGGCCAGCTGGACTCTCCCCATTTCCAGGGTAACTCTCACTGGTGGGATTCCTCATATCTGATCTCTTCCTAAGTGGTGTGTGGGGCTAGTCGATGGCAGAAGCGAATTTCCCCCTCCCCTTATAGTGCAGAAACTTTCCTCTTTTGTCTCAGCTCCCAGAAGGGAAGGCAGGGGCTTCAGAAGAAGGCATGGATTACTTTTGCAAAAGAAATGAAACTAGTTTCTTGTTAATCTTAATATTCAGTTGCTATATGATCAAACAATTTAATTCCTGGACATTTATCCCAGAGGAATGAAAACCAATGGCCACTAAAACCCTGTATATATTTGTTCACATCAGCCTATCCTTAATAACCCCAAATTGACCAGTATGTTCATCATTAGGTGAAGGGCTAAATAAACTGTGGATAATCCATTCCCAGTAATAAAAATTTACAAACTACTCATTTATGCAACAACCTGGATGAAATTACAGGGAATTATGATAAGTACATAAATCAATCCCAAAAGTATGTACATTAAATGATTCAATTTATGTACTATTTTCAATGACAAAAAATATAAAAATAGAGCATAACATTTTGTTCCTGAATGTCTGAGTCAAGCACCAGAGGGAGGAGGTGGCTGTGGATGTAAAAGGGCAATGAAGGAAACCTTGTGATAAACTGTTTTCCAAATTTCCTGTACTATTTCTATAACCAGTTGTGATACCATCCTATGTTAAGGTGGGGGAAACTGAGCAAAAGCTACATGCCATATACCTGCATTCTTTCTTACATCTGCATATGAATTTATAATTATCTCACATAAGTACAATTTTAAAAGCATATGTTAAAAGGTCACAATAATCATTAATTTGAAAAGCTATTCTCTTATTACTTCCCACATTACATCCCAGGAGATATGTGATAACCCAATAAAAAATTTAAATTTTGCAATCTCTTTTGAAATATCTTATTTATCTATAATCAGAAGTAATCACTATATTTTGACAGAAACTGATGAAACTACTTACTTATGGATCCATGCTATGACACAAAGTAAAAACGTGTATTTTAGTTGGCTGAAGTTGACTTTAAATCAGCACTACGGAATACACCACATATATGTTGCCACCACTGGAAATGAATGTATCCTGATAACCTGATAGTTTTGTTGATCCAATCCTATGTTCATAAATTATCTTTTCTTTATAATTTGACTTCTTGTATATCTTACTCACATGAAGAAATGTTTTTACTCACAATGCATGAGAGTTATAATTTTCATTTGTTATTAATATATGGGCATTCTGATTTAATTCATCAATCTCACTGAATTTAGTTGATTTTCTTCTTGGAAGTTGCTTAAGGTTTGTTGATTATTCTTTTAGAGAGGACATGCATTGTCAGTGTGATAGAAAAATCAGGACTCTGAATTAAATGTTTCACTTTTCAATTATGATGACATAATTTAGTGAGCAATATCCAGTCACTAGAGTGCATCACTGAACCCCTTCAAATCATATTCCTACTAAGAGTATATGAGAATCTATATGGATTATTGTAAATTATTAACTCTTTGAGAAGAGATGCCACATTTTTCCATTACTGTGCCCACTGTACCTTAGTTTATGATAGATAATTGACACTCAATATATGCTGTTAAAAGAAGTGAATGAATGAATATAAATATTCATCAATTTTCCACATATAGTTTAGTGTTAAAAATACACAAGTCTTTTATGAAACTTGAGACACAAAATTTGAATTCACAACTTATTAGAGATGCACAAAGCCTTCTTTTTTAAAAAATCAACTAAAACATATTTGGACATAAACTCACCATCATTTCAATATATGCATTCATGATTTCAGCCTTCTGTCAAAGATGTGTTTGTTCAATGGTGAGAAATTCCTTCATTAGATAACATTGCAGCATGGACTGGAAAATCTCATGATACTGTTTTGCTTAGTGTCAACAATTCTCTACACTCCCATTGTTCTTTTGTAACCAGCTTTGTTATTTCAGGGAACAGACAATCAAAGGCTAGTTCCCTGACATATATCCTATGGTAGTAAATTTTTGTCTAAAATGTCATTTGTAGGTATGATTTTTTCCCCTTGACTCTTTAAATATGTTGTCCAATTTTTTATGTTTCCAATGACCTTTCACCTTGGAAATGTAGTCAAGTCAGGATGACATCAGCAACTACTATTTTTTAATAGCCTTATTTTTTAACTAATGACAGAACTTCTTTTTAATGGTAGATTATAAATGTATTGTCAGAAAGTATTTAGGTTTTATATGAACTCTGTAAGACTAAAAGCCTTTCTTTGAACTTATAAAATTGGAGTCTGTTAAAGATAAATTTGAAAAAAGTAGTTATGTATAAAATTCCTCAGTCAATTATGTGGAGAATATAATTACATTTGGACTCCAGTGCCACCCTTCATATTCATGATTGATGGTTGTGTTATATTAAGGTTTTTCTAACATTTTATATAAAACTTTATGCTGTTAATTTTCAATATACACATATATGCCCATATATTAAAAGTCAATATTTAGTTTAATCTATTATTTCAAATAAGTTTAAAAAATTAAAACGTCATATTTTTAACAATATTACATTTGAATTTCTATGTATGTTAATCATTGTAGAACTCAATATTAAAAAAGAATCTTGATGCTAAAATATTTGTTCTTTTAATACACAGAACGTTTCCTTTTCCCCTAGCTTTCATTCTATACTAAAACATTTAAAGTCTGGTATGTTCAGGAGCACTATATTTGAAGCATTTTTAATTTCAACTCTAAACATCACCGTCAGAACCTGGGGAAAGAGGGAAAGTGACCGCTCAAGATATGAAAATGCTTGAGGTAGTATGTATGTCCCAGATTCTCACATCTTTTGATGCTTGGTTCAGTGAAAGAATGGTGAGAAATTGTATCATTAGATTACATTGTATGACAGACTGGAAAATCTCCTGATATTGTTTTGTTTCCACTGTGAACAATTCCCTGTACTCCCATTGTTCTTCTGCTATCACTTATTGTTTCTGGATTTCACATAAATTGGAAGTACATGAAGAAAAGAGATTGCCACGGGAACACAATACATTATTTGACTTTAACAAATGCTAGAATCATTATTAGGCTTTGGCAAGCACTCTGGCATTTTTTTTTCAACAGGCAAGTTAAATATATAACTGGATAACTTTTCCTTATGCTTACCTTAAACTTCTTACAAGTAAACACTTTATTCTTACTCTACTATAAGAAGAAACATAAAAAATAACTCCTATGCTCAACCACTTTTAAAGTAATTAAAGATTATTATTTTCAGTCCTTCTTTGGGTCAATTGAATTGATTTCATATATTTCTTCTTACAGACTGTTTCTTCACTTTTGGACTTTCATTTGTTTTACTGATATTCTTAAAGTTTCTAAGCAATTTACTGGTGTGGATATGATCTGAATACCTTAATGTCTGTCTTGTTAAGGAGAAAATATATTTGTTTGAAAAACTCATTTGTACATGAAATCTATTTAAATTTTTTCTAAGGATTTTCATAGGAATATAAATGCTACTTTTAAGTAGAGACATGGAATGGTCATTTCTGTGTTTTCCTATATAATCTAAATATTTATAACTGTAATTAATTTTAATATTTGTTTACCCATTCTATGAAGATTGTCTGATAGGTTTGATTAAATTCAATCATTTTATTGAAAATTAATACTTTAAATCAGGGAATGTTTCAAATATTTTGCCAGGTGGGATCACCATTTTCCTTAGAATTTTTTTATTACTAATTTTCTTAAATATTTAAAATTTTACACATTTTGCAGTTAAAGTCTGTTAATTTTAAAATTGTGTTTACTGTGACAGTATTACAAGATGAAAAATAAAACTCACTTCAGATCAGGACTAGCTCAAAATATTCTATTATAATTTCATAGCTAAGATATGGAAACAACCCAAATGCCCAAAAATAGATGACTGGATCAAGAAGATGTGGTGCATATATACAACGGAATACTATTCAACAATCAGAAAAGATAAACACATTCAATTCGCAGCAACATGGATGGAGCTAGAAGGGATCATGCTCAGCGAAATAAGCCAGAAAGAAAGAGAAAAATATCAAATGTTTCACTTATAGTAGGAATATAGGGGAACCAAATAAGAGAGAGACATTCAGTGAGGGAGGGCAGGGAGAATGAGGGCTCAAAACGGGGGAGAAAAGAGCACAAGCGACTATGGTGATGGTTCACAAGTGAATTGGTGGTGGGTAATCAATGAGGACTACACAATAATGTAAAAGATATAAATAATAAAAATAAATAAATAAAAACATTCTATTATAATTTCAAATACAAACATGTAAGAGACTTGGCTTTCAAAAAGGCTGACTGTATTATTTCTACCCAGCATTAAGCATATGCTTTATTTGCAATATGCTTATGTAAACACTTGTTTGATCATATAAATATATAGCAAATATCAACTATTTGCTACTATTACGGTAATCTCTCATTATGATTTTAAATAAGACACTATTAAGAAAGTGTTTACATACTGTGCTGTATTGTATCCTCTCATGGTAAATTAAAAACATGTCCTTACTTGTAATTGCAAAGTATACTTTGAGGATATACTGTTAATCTAATGTACTGTGGTCATGATTCTCAGTGTCAGGAAGAAACTTATAAGATAACATTTCACTTCTCAAGGATGGTATTGCATAGAAAACATAACTTTTATGAGTTCACCATTCAGAGAGTCAAATGAAAAACTTAAATCATTCTAAAGCATGAAGATTATCTACAATCCTCAAAAATGTTCCATCGGCCCTAGATAATGATGTATACTCAGCATTTGATTTTGGATTTTTCTGAGGGGGTTTTAAAGTGCTTCTAAATGTTCATCAAGTTCATGTGATCTAATTCAGAGCTATTGTTTCTTGTTGATTTTTTTGTCTAGTTGATCTCTCCATTGATATAAGTGCAGATGTTTAAGTGCACTACTACTATTGTGTTGATGTCAATGTTTGTTTTTAGATTTGTTAATAATTACTTTATAGATTTTGATGAGCTTTCATTTGGTGTATGTATTGATTCGTGTTATATACCCCGTATATATTGATTTCTTAAGTCCATCTCTAGCTCTTGTTATCACTTTTACCTGGACTTCTATTTTATCTGATATAATGTGGCTGTCCCTGCAATTTTTAGGGCCTTATCTGCCTGTAGGACTGTTTTCCAATCTTTTACTTTGAACCTATATTTATCTTTGTTGCTCAGATATTCTGGAAACAATGGAAATTTGGGTTTTGTTTTCTGATTAAACTATGCCTTTGATTGGTGAGTTCATTCTATTTACATTAAGGGTGATTATTGATAAATGAGGGTTTGCTACTTTCACTTTGTCTTTAGCTTTCTGGTTCTATCTATGTTCTTGTTCATTTTCCTGGCCCTTCTTTATGATTTAGATCACAGAACTTTCAAAATTTTTTGAAGAGGTCAAGTGTTCATAAACTCCGTCAGCTTTTGTTTGTCTGGGAAGACTTTTATTTCTCCCTGATTTCTGAAACAGTCTTGCAGGATATAGTATTCTTGACTATCCCATTTTATTTTTGAGTGCTTCGAATATTTCATTCTATTTTCTCCTTGTCTACTGAGACTCTGCTGAAAAATCTGACGAGAGTATCTTTATAAGTTACCTGACTTTTTTTTCTGTGCCACCTTCAATATTCTTTCTTTGTCTTGAAATATTGATACCTTCGTATTATGTGTTCATTGTAGATTTCACTGCTTTTAGATAACCAGGTATTATTTTAGCTTCTTAGACATATATATTTAGTTCTTTCACTATGTTTGGGGAGTTTTTCTTTATTATTTCACTGAACATGCCCTCTGTTCCCCTCAATTGATCTTCACCCTGTGGGATACCGATTAAATTTAAATTGTATTTCTTAATGGACTAAGAAACTCTTGAAGGGCTTCTTTATTTTTTTCCACCAAAGCCAAAATAAAACTAATAGATCTTCCAGAAAGAGAAGAGAGGAGATAGATAAAGGGAAGAGAATTTATTTAAAGAAATAAATAAGATTTTCTTTAACCTGATGAAGGAACTGGTTAGAAAATCCCTCAAATGTAATAGAAAACCTCATTAGATTAATGCAAAAAGGCTTTCTCCAAGAGACATTATATTAAAAATAAATGATAAAGAATTTTAAAGACATCCAGGGCAAAAAGACAGGAATTTACCATGGAAAACCACAGGAGTTTACCAGCAGATTTCTCAGCAAAAATTCTACAGGCAATGAGGCAATAAAGTATCATATAAAAATACTGAAAGATACAAACTGTCAACCAAGATCATTCTAGCTGGCAAAGTTATCCTTCAGACATGAAGGAGAAACAAAGTTTTTTCCAGACAGCCAAAATCTGAGGGAACTTTCCACTCCTATATGTGCCCTACATGAAATGTTGAAAGGCACTATCCAAACTGAAATATTAAAAAAAATATATTAAGCAAAAAAACCTGATTAATAGTCAAAATTAGAAAGCTAATTATTTTGGAAGAGTACATTCAACCTTTATTGTAGCATAAATGTTAAAGGGAAAAAGCATTAAAAACAATTGTAGGTACTGCAACATGGTTAAAAAAATCATAGCATAGACAGAAGTACTTGGTGCTATCAAAAATACAAAATGGGATGAGTAAAAGGATGAATCCTTTTCAGGTAAATGAATAGATCAGCAGGAAAAAATGGTGCTATTTATGAAATATTTTTTGTAAACTTCATGGTAACTACAAAGCAAAATTCCGGAGCATAGGCATTAAACATATAGACAACATACTGAACAAATCACTAAGGAAAACCATCAACTAAAAAGGCAGACAGAAACTGAAGGAAAACGAAACAATTCCACTACTAAGTACCTACCCAAAGAAAGACCAAAAAAACTAGAAGGAAAAACAAAATGGCACTAGTAAATCCTTGAATATCAATATTCACCCTAAATATAAGTAGATTGACTGCAGCAATCGAAAGACAGAGGGTGGCTATATGTTTCTTACAGAAAATTTATTTATCATCTAGACTTAACCTCTGGTCTCAAAGTAAAATAATGGAGGAAGTTATTTAACAACTTATTTATAACATTAAAAGTGGAAATCCAAACCAAAATGAGGCACCATCTCAGACGTTAGAAAGTCCTATATCTAAAAGACCACTAAAAACAAATGTTGGGGAGGATATGGAGAAAAAGAACACTTCAGACTGGTTCATTGTGAGTAGAAAATTATTTGTAGTTTTCTCAAAATATCAAAAACGAATCTGCCATACCACTCAGAAATTCCACTATTAAGTATCTACCCAAGTAATACAAAAAAACTAATATTTCATGACAGCACTATTTACAACAACCAAGTTATGGAAATAACATTAGTGCCCAAAAGCAGATAAGTGGATCAGGAAGATGTGGTATATAAGCAAAAGAATACTTCTCAGCTAAAAAAAGTTATAATATACTTGCCATTAGGAACAACAGAGATGGAACTAGGATTATGCTAAGCAAAATAAATTAGAAGGAGAGACAAATATCTGATGTTGTTAATTATATTTGAAATATAGAGAAACAAAACAAAGTGTCAAATAAAACCAAACCAATAACAAACCTTAGAAATCTGACCACAGAACTGTGGCTACCAGAGCAGGGAAGAACAAAATGGGAAAGGAGCACAGTGGTCTATGGTGGAGGCTATGTGTTTGTTGGTTCTGGGTGTTGTGTAGTAACAACTCATGAAGAGGGAGAACTTGTACTTCTAAATCATAAACTACATTGTGAACTAATATTACCTCAGTGAAAAACAATTCTAAAATGAAAAGATTTGTAGACATGTTTCACCCACCCGCCACCAAAATCAAGAATCATGCTCTATCACATGGGTTCCACTGGCCTTGCCACCTCCTCCCCATTTCCTCTGATAAACAATATTTTCTACTACGTCTAAAAATTGATTTGTTGTGCTTTGCCAATTTGCTTTCTTTGTTTGTGTGACACAAATGTGTAAAATGATTTGGCATCTGTCTTTACATTCTGATTTACTTCACTTAGAATAATCACCTCAAGATCTATTTATTTTTTCCCCAAATGGACTATTTTATCTTTTTTGAAAGCTTAGTAGTATTCCTTTGAATATATTTTCTACAATTTATATTTCCAGTCATCTGTTATTGGACACTTAATTTAGTTCCATCACCTGGCTGTTCTGAATATTTTTGTATGCAAGTTATATTCTTTGGATAAATAACTAGCAGTGGTATTGATGTATCATATATTATTTCCATTTTTGAGGAATATCCATACTGTTTTCTAGAGAGGCTGCTTAGTGGGAGAGGGATGGAGCATAAATTGTAAAAATTGAAGTTAAAAACATAAAACAATAGTTAACACTGGACATTGCATGTTATATCTAGACAGAAAAACAGAAACAGGTTTATATATGAGTACTACTAAATTTATGGATAGTTGGTAAGTCCCAAGGGTTGATTCATTTATATTTTGTAAAATGAGGTGTCAATGACCACAGATAATATTAAATATTTTAATATTTTTTAATAAAAATGTAACTTTTTGTCTTGGTAAGGTAAGTTGGCAGTGGAATAGGAGAAACTAGATTACTAGTTCCCCTTTCTCAGTCTATTGCTACTATTAATGTTTAGCTCAAGACAGCCCTCTGCTGGAGTATTGAATTATTGAAATACAAATGTTCTTTACAAAGACCCATTCAGAATTTTAGAATGAATAGCTTAGACATTTCTCCCAGTTTCTGATAAACTATCTATGCCATGTTATAGTTGTATCGTGCTAAGAGAAAAACAAAGTAGAAACAAATAAATAGAAATCATTTGAAGAATTTCTTCAAAGACGTATATGCTCTAACATTCTTTTTTCAAGTGCTCACATCCCTGCTCCATTCCAAATCAGGAGACAATTTCTACAAAATGATTGATGTGAGCTCCCTCACCTGCTAACATACTCCACACGATTTATTCTTCACTTTTCCTATCTCTCTACTATTCCTATTTATATAACTTTCATTCCAAAGCAATTCCAGTTGGCAAAATCTTTTTCTCACCACTTCTGTACCATTGCACTTTAAAAAATGATTTCTTTACATCTTTTTATTGTACCGATTTCTATGGTAATAAAATTATAATATTATTCACAGTTTAACTTTTAAAAAATTGAAGTAACATTGGTATGCAATAGTATATCAGTTATACTACATTATGTTCACAGGCAGTTTAGTTTCAATACATTACCATAGATTTGATCTCCTATACCCAATTACCTTACCACCTTCCTCATTCCCTCTGGTAACCATTATTTCTGCTTCATAGCATAAAACCTTTTCTTGTTTTACTTTGTTCATTCATTTATTTTTTTCTTTATTGACCACATGTAAGTGAAAACATTGGTGTTTATAATTTTTTGTTTGATTCACTTCAATAAGCATAGTACCGTCTTGCTGCAAATGCAAAGATTTAACCTTTTTTATACCAAAGTTTTATCCCATTGTGTATATATACCTAATCTTCTTTATCAACTCACCCTTCAAATGGCACTTAGGTTGTTTCCAACTCGACTACTGTGTATAATGCTGCCATGAACAAGGGGGGAGTTTACATATATCTCTTTTAATTAGTGTTTTTAATTCTTCAGATAAGTACCAGAAATTGGGATAAGTGAATCTTATGGTATTTCTGTTTCTGACTTTTGAGGGATCTCCATATTGTTATAGTTGTGCCTAATTTCATTACCACCAAGAATGTAAAAGGGTACCTTATCTCTACATCCTTGCTAACATTTGTCATTTCTTGTCTTTTGTTGTCATTCTCACAGGTAGGAGTTGATATCTCATTGTGGTGTTGATTTTCACTTCCTTTTATTAAAAGAGATGGCCATGAAAGAACAAGCACCTAGAACAGAATCAGTGGCAGACCCAGTGTCACTGTGCTGACATTTCAATATAACACACTCATTTCATTTAATGATCCAACACCTGGAATAGCTTGAGGGGCAGACCCAGCATCACCAGACCACGTGAGGTCTCAGACACTGTGCCAAGCATTTTGTGTATGCCCAGAACAGTGTTGGGGAATGACGCGTGTCCAAGAGAAGCCCCAAGTACAACAGCACAGAACCAAATGTAAATAGTGGGGAGAAAGACAAATGCAAATGGCCACATAATCCTTCAGGGCAACAATATGCTGTAGAGAGAATACAAATGTCCAGAACACAGTCACAAAGAATTCAACAAGGAAGTAAGTAAAACCACAAACATAGGCAAATCATATAGAGAATTCAAAATTACCAGGATAAAGAAATTGAAAGAAACAAAGCAATACAGAGAAAACATAAAAACAGATCATACATGTACAAGATAACTCAGACAAGAAAATTAATATTGTGAGAGCAAGACTGAATTTGAAACTTTAAATAAGAAAATAATGGAATTGTAAGATACAAAAAGATCAATGGAGACATTAAAAATTCAGGAGAAAGCCACAGAAGTAGAATATACCAAATGGAAGACTGAATAATAGAACTCTCAGATGCAAGTGGGGAAATGCTTCAGAGAGAAAAATACCTGGTTTCACTTATAACAGGACTATAGGGAGGCCGGGTGGGAGAGAGACAATCAGTGTGGGGGGGGGGGGGGGGGGGGGGGGGGGGGGAGGCGGAGGGAGGAAAGGAAAAGGGCACAAAATGGAATAGAAAAGAACACAAGGGACCATGGAGATGGATCACGGATGAATTGGTGGTGGGCTACCCAAGGGGAATACAAAATGTAAAAGACATAAATAACAATAAAAAATATATATATATAAAAAAGAAAGATATAATACCTAACATCACTAAAAAAAAATAAAGAGGAACAAAGCAAAGAAGGAGAAGAGGAGGAGGAGCAGGAGCAGGAGAAGGAGAGGAGGAGGAGGAGAAGGGGGGAGGACGGAAAACACTTTAAAAATTGTCTGACTCAATAAGGAATGGAAATATAAGAATCATTGTTTATCCTGGAAGAGAAGGAGAGAGAGAAGGGAATTGGAGACATATTTCAAGAAGTAATGGAAGAAATTTACACTAACTTAGAAAAATAAATGAACACACAAATACAGGAAGCTGAAAGAACTCCAAGCTACCAAAATAAAATGAGACCTGTAGTAAAACCTATAGTAGTGAATCTTCCAAATGTCCAAGAAGAAGAAAGAGTAATGAAGCTGACTGGGGGAAGAAGCAGATAACTTTTAAAAGATCCATAGTTAGACTAACATCAGACTTCTCTGAAGAAACATGTTGGACAAGAGAATGGAGTAGCACATACAAAATGCCCCAAGATAAAAACTGCCAGTCAAGAACAGTCTATTCTGCAAAGTTCTTCAGATATGAGGGAGAAGTAAAGGCTTTCTCAAACAGAATATTAAGGAATTTGCAACCTCTTGGAGGGAGATCCTCCCTCCAAGAAATAGTAAAAGGAGTTCTAGCAATTAAACTGAAGAGACAAACAAATGCAAAGAACTGAACAAGAAATAAATAGAATCATGAAATTATTGGCAAAGTGGTAGTAACAGACATTCATATATCAATAATCACTCTAAGTGTAACTGGACTGAATTTTCCAATCAAAAGACACAGAGTATGCAGTTGGATTAGGAAATTTAGTCCAGCCTTCTGCTACCTCCAGGAAACACACCTTTACCCTTGGAATATGTGCCATGGGGATTATTTTGATGAGGAGTGAAGTGATCATACAGCACAGATTTAAGGTTGACCACTAAGTGTAGTCATGGATGTATCAGAAACCAGAAAGGTTTACAGGGTAGATGAGAATAAAGAAGTAGTCTAAGATTATCAAAGGGCTATGATGAACTGTGAAAGATCAGATTACAAACTTCACACATGAGGGCTAGTTGGGGAAGAAGTCATCAAACAGTGGCAGTGATGTAACAGAAGAGCAATCAGGAGACAGTATGAAAATATTTCTAAATTCAAGTGTCATAAGAGCACAATATCTTTCATATACTATGAAGGAGAAGTACATCGATCTTCTCTTTCCTATACTATGAAGAGAAGGAGAAAAGAGTAAAAATTATCAGACTCTTGACAAGTATGCAAGGAAACATAATTTTAAGAGACTTTCAAAGCTTGACCTGATAAGAAATTGAACTTTGTTTGAATTCACTGAATGTTTAAACTGAAAAGATAATGTTTAAACCAGAAAAATGAAAACTATTAATTGGAATGTCTAATTAGTCTTTTCTACCCAGATTGGCATGACTTATAAATAAACTGCATTGTCTGCATATCACAGTATATTGTGGCACATTTGCAACCTTATTACACAGCCAATCATTAACATATTATAATGAGCAAAATTTCTTTAGCAATCAATGGTAAAAGATAAATAAATGTGAAACTTGAACATGTATATATGTAAAAGCTAACACATTTTATATAAATAGAGCTAAATCATAAAAAAGAACTTCCTCTTCCACTAAATATGAAATAACAGGAAACAGATTTATCACCCAACTTGAAATAACTAACAAAAGCAGAAAAATATAAGAAACAATGGTTTTCAAGACAAATATATTAGAAAAGACCTATGATCCCTGAGTTATGGGAAACTGAGGAATGATGTCAGTTCTATGATTTTTCTAGTTTATTGTTTGGCGTTTCCAGACCAAATCAGAGTTTGAGCCCAGCAGACTTTCTTGGTTGAGCATACATAGCTGAGTCTAGGGAGACTTAGTGCCTAAAGTTCATATAGCAGTGGAATATTCTTCAGCAATAAAAAAAAATGAATCAGATAAGGCTGAGAATAGATAAATGCAAAATGAAGTAAACTGAATTATAATAGCCAGACAAAATAGAGTACACATTGTTTGATTCCATTTATATAAAATCTTACAAAATACAATCTACTATACATTTATAGAGGGCATATTAGTGGGTGCCTGGGAAGAGTGTTGCAGGAAAGGACATGAATGAGGGTTTACAAAGGGACTCTCTAGATATTTTGGGGAATGAAATGGTGTTTGCTTACTTGATTTTGGTGATAGATTCATGTTTCTATACACATGGCAAATCTTTTTTATTGTTTTAGTTGTATCATATTTTATTGATGTAACATTGGGGTACAGTACTATATTTTTAGGGGTATTGGTTGACAGCTATTCAGATGTGTGTTACCCCACTACCCACAACTAAATCATCAGTAATCCTTCATCACAGTTCACTGGGCCCTGTCCTCTTCTCTCCCCTTACCATTCTCTCTTTCCTACAATGTGTTTGCTAAGAAGTCTGGTGAAAGTCTCATGAGAATACCCTTATAAGTTACCTGATTTTTACCCATCTGTCTGCCTTCAAATTTTTTTCTTTGTCGTTGAATGCTTGATTGTTTCACTACTATATGTCACTACTGTAGGTCTGATCGCACTTAGATAACCAGGTGATTTTTTAGGTTCATAGATTTTTTTAAATTTAGTTCCTTCACCACTTTTGGGACATTTCCCCCCATTATTTCTTGGAATAAGCTCTCTTTCCCCCTCACTCTTTCTGTCCTTTGTCTATATGTTGCATTTCCTAATGAAGTCAGATATTTTCCAAATTGTTTATTCATCTTTTTTTTTTAAAGATTTGTTTATTTATAATACAACCTGGGGCACAGGCCAGAGGCGTGGGGCAGCGAGAGGGTTCACCAGAGACAGAGTGGGGAGCAGAACAGGCAGATCAGAAATACACTGCTGAGGGGAGCAGCAGGCAAAGCAGGAGAGATCTGCCGCACCATGTGGGACTCTCCCCAGCTGGGCATCGAACTTGCTTAACGCTGCCGACAGCTCCACAGCACAGCGCGCAATCGCTGCGCCACCAGGGAGGCCCTGTTTATTCATCTTTTTAACATCTTAAAACTCTCTCTTTTTCCTCCTGGTTTCTTTGTGCATTACTCTCTTTGAGGTCAACAATTTGATCCTCCATTTGGCCTATTCTGCTTCCATAGTTTTCTCTTGAGTCCTTGATTTCATTTATTGAGATCTCAACATCCTACATTTATGCTATTTTTTATTTAAAGCTTTGATTTCTGCCTTCTGTTAATGTATATTTTTGAGTTCATTCTTTGTTTTTCTGAATTTTGCTGTGTTGGTAGCTGATGTCCAAGGAGGTGTTTTAGTTTTACCCCATGCCATTACTTTCTCAATGTAATGTCCCTTTGGATAACTTAGAATTTTCTCACATGAGGGAAGCACAAAACATCCTCTATTGTCATTTTGGTAATGTCTCCATATGTCAAATTTATAAAATCTCACCCTTTAAATGAGTGCAGTTTATTGTATGTTAATTTTACTTAAATAAAATTGTCTTAAAAATTTTATGCTATAAGGTAATGATCATTCCTGAATAAAAATGGAATTGTCAAGAAATATATTGGGCACTTTTTTCTTAAATTACCATATTGAGGAAAAGAAATCCAAATAGTATCAAAAGAAATCCTCTTCTTTTAGTCGCACTGTTCAAGAATTATCATCAACTGCTTAGAGTATAAGTTGAAAATTAAATATTTTTTAAAGATTTATTTATCTATGCATACAAGCAGGGGTACAGGCCAGAGGCGTGGGGGCGGCGAGAGGGTTCACCAGAGACAGAGTGGGAAGCAGAACAGGCAGATCAATGGACATACACTGCTGAGGGGCGCAGCGGGCGAGGCAGGAGAGGTCTGCCGCGCCATATGGGAATCTCCCAGGCCAGGGGTCGAACTCGCATCGCAGCTGCCAACGGCTCCACAGCACAGTGCTTAACTGCTGCGCCACCAGAGTTCAGAATTTGCGGTTTGCCTTATGTTTATAAATAAATATATTGTAGAATGTGTAAGTTCTAATTCCTGAGTAATTTCCAATAACTCCTTTTTATATTAGTATCTCCTAGTAACTCATTTTGAGTATTTCTCTCTCTCTTTCTTTCTCTCTCTCTCTCATAGTGATCCATACTTGCCTTTTAAATTCTACATATAGTCAGCATATTTAATGAGATAAACTTTTGTCTAAGCATACTATACATTATACTAATGTGAGAAAAATCTAGTTTGAAAAAAACAACTTATCTGTGCAGTTCAGGTTCTCATTAATCTTCTACAAGGAGACAAAAAGGTGAACGAATAATCTTCAGCACTTTGATCTTAATAAAAAGTCAACAAAGCTTACACTCTAGGTGACATTGCTCCATTGTCCCATGAAATCTGTAATGAGAAAAATATGGTTATCTATGATCAAAATAAATTATAAGTTGTATGTTTATAGTCTAGTCAAATTTTGATCTTTCCAGCATAAAAACAATGTTAATTGAATGGCATTAAAATTAAAATATTCGGCTAAAAAGGTTTGGTTACATTAATTTTCTGCAGTGAAACACACCAATTTAGAAGGATGCTGGCTGAGCAGACCATTCATTAGATGCCTTAAGTAAAAAAGCAGATTACATTACTTTATATGCAACATTTTCTCATTTTTTTACATTCATATATATGCCAAAATGATGTACAGAGATTTGTTTCATCTACCTATGCAGTCTATTCTTTAAAAAACTTTGGTACAACATAACAAAAACTGTTTAGATTCCTATAAATGAGTTTAACCTGTACTTTATATGATATTCACATTTCATCTATTATCAAACCTCCTGACTGTCCATAGGTAGACAAACATAAGATGTGGATTATATGCATAATGTTAATATAAAGAAGCTTTAAAATATTGTCACATACTGCAAATCACTAAATAATCACAACAGCAGCAGTAGCAACAATAACAACAGCAACAAAAATTGATAGCTCCACATCACTCACACTATATCTTTTATACTACAAAGTATTCATTTGACTTAGTCCTACTGCCTATAATTCTAACAAGTGATTTGTGAAGAAGAAAATTCATTTAATTTTAAATGGGAAATAATTTCTAGTATAGTTATATGTCATTTAATGTCATTGATGGTATATTTAAAAATATAATATATAATTACTCTTATTGAGGGCCTCCCTGGTGGTGCAACAGGTTAAGTCTCAGCCTATGAAGCTATCCACAGCCACTGCAGCATGAGTTCGATCCCTGGCCAGGGAGATCCCCACATGGTGCAGTTACCTCGCCTACACCCAGTTCTTGTATGCATAAATAAATAAATCTTTAAAAATTATTCTTATTGAAACATTTACTGAATACCCACTCTATATCTAATACTATGCTAAGGCCAGGGATGCAAGGATAAGATGCTTTCAAAGGCATTATAGGCTAGTATGGAAATAAACAAAAGCAGATAAATCATAACATATGGAATTATGTAAGTGCTATGCAGTAAACTCAAAGTCCCTTTACTCAAGATGGTGTGTGTGTGAGTGTGTGTGTGGCCAGATGAGGGAAAGTTCATAGATGAAAGGAGGAGAAAAGGCTTTTAATTGATATTATTTTTGAAATTAGTTTTGAAAGATGAATCTGATTTGATGAGATAAAGAATGGGGGCTTCTGTATGGATAGAAGATGGATAGAATTAAGTTAATAAAGTGCCTTGAATTATGTGTTAAAGTGTTAAGATTTAATCCTAATTGATACATTTTCCTTCTAATAATTGTTAGCTAAAAATAGTCTCTAAGAAAATGACTTATGGGGACAATGAGAGCAGCGCTGACATTTACTTAAAATCTGCTATTCTTGGTAGTGAGAGAATCTGATCTTATGTTTGATATTTAACTGTGCACAACATTTTGGCTCCAGACTATTCCTTCCTTATCACCACATAACTGGTACTATAAATATGGAAACCAAATCTGCACACAGCTTGAGATCTTGGTTCAACAGAAATTTGAACTACATATCCCTAGCCTGAGAGTGTGATTCTTCCCATTCCACATTCCAGCCATTACAAAAAATGAAACTAACTCTTTGCCGTAATCTTGCCATTCTAGACCACCATGTAACTGCCTTGGTTCATGCAGAATTCTCTTGGGTGCATAACAAATTTTCTTACAGATTCTCAAGTTGTGTAAAATGTCATCAGTTTCAATAATCTATTAATTGGTTATGGTCCATCCCACTTTTGTGTTGGTGGTCATAAAGCAGAAAAATTGCTTAAAGATTTATTAAATATAACCTTAATTAATCATCACAACCACTTTGATTAGTCTTAATATTTCTTTTTTATAGAGGAGAAAACTAATCTTCAGCTAGGTTGCTTAATCTGTCCAAAGCCACATGGGTAATAAGTGGCAATATCAGATATTGAACCCATTTATGTCAAAATCCAAATCCCTGCAGAAAAAAAGTAAAACCTGGATAAAGTGTGCTGAGGATCAGGTCATTTCACAATTTCTTTATCCACAAATTGAGTAAGTATAAAAAGAAAAATAAATCACTATTATTCTGCTCAGTATATATGGCTGTAATACACAGGAAAACTGGTGATCTAGTCATGCCAGAATATTTATTTTTCTGAAATGGAAATGACTGTTAATGGAAAAAATGTGAGTGAATAACATCATTTTTGGAAGCTTCTGTTCCAGAGTTAGCAAATAGTCCTCTTTTAGCCATTACTTACTTACTTATTTATTTAGTCTTTGTCCAGAGAGAGATTTTATTCTCAAGACTTGGGAGGCAAAGTCTGTAAACACTGAGTTTAATCCAGAGACAATAATATTTTCGTTATTTTCTGTGAGGCCCAGGGACCACATCTTTTAATTATTTATTTAAATTTATTTTATTTACTTTATTTCATTTTACCTTTTTTTTTTTGGTAGCACTTTATTGTGTCTTCAGGACATTACACTGTTGACTCCTCTCCCACAAAAAGATCTTTCAGTGACGGGGAACCATTTTCCAGGTGAATTGTTCATTTGTCATTTTCATTGGCAGTTGGATTCTTCCTCTTGGACTTCTCAAATTCCTCAGTTCCCATGTGTAGATAGGGTAAAATCCTATAAGAGGCAGGGCCACGTAAAGGATGGCAACCTAAGTATGGCACTGCATGGTGGGGATATCCCTGCTGAAGTATTGTGGGAAGGTGAGCTTCTAGAAGGGCAACAAATTATAAGTGATCTCGTGCCACATCCGCATCAGACACCCAAACTCGCATACCACAATTGAGGCCGTACCTCACCCTCTATGGTCACAGGATCCACGGGATCCTAATATTTTATCCCAATAAAATGATTCATGGTAGTCCCCCTGGGCAAGGCTATATCAGCCAGATCTTCAGGGAGTAGGGAGACATAAACCACAATCAGTGAATTAATCAGTCCTAGCTACTGAAGTTCCAAATAAAATCTCTGGACACTGTATTCAGGGAAGTGCCCCCGTGTGGCAATACTCTGAGTATGGTGTCACAAATTAAAAACAGAAGAATATTAGACACTAAATGTCTGTGTCTTCACAAATTCTCAGTGTGGTGGCTAGGAAATGAAACCCTCATGAATATAATTATTACCCTTAGAAAAGAAACCCTAAAGAACTTTCTTGACCCACTGTCTCGTAAGATTATAGTAAGTTGCCTATCTGTGAATCACAAAGTTGGCTTTCAAGAGACACCAAATCTGATTACAACTTGATGTTGAACTTCCGGGCTTCCAGAACCATGAACAAATTTCTGTTGTTTATAACAGAAGTTAGTCTGTGGCATTTTGTTACAACAGCCTGAGCTAAGAGAAAAGCTCTTCTTAGAATGGAATACTATACAGCATTCAAAAAGGTAAACACATGCAATTCGCAGTAACATGGATGGAGCTAGAAGGGATCATGCTCAGCGAAATAAGCCAGAAAGAAGAGAAAAATATCAAATGGTTTCACTTATAACCAGAATAAGGGAGAATCAAATAAGAAAGAGACATTCAGCAAGGGAGGGGGAGGGTAAGGGCTCAAAATGGGGGACAAAAGAGCACAAGGGACTATCGTGATGGTTCACGGGTGAATCGGTGGTGGGTAACCTATGGGGAATACACAATAATGTAAAAGATATGAATAAAAATTGAAAAATAAAAATAAAATAAAATTTTAAAAATGAGGAAGAATATGTATAGGAAAATGTTTTACTTAGATTACAACTAGTATTCAAATTCAGGGACAACTCATAGTAACTCCTGTGTTCGGTGGAGCGTCAAAGTCCTGAGATAAAAGTAAGGAGGAGTCTGAGTAACACAAAAAGCAAGGTCAGGGTTATTGCAGGTGTGAATAGTAAAGGTAAAGCGTTGGGAATAGGTCATGCTTTGTAATTCCAATGTGCACCTGTGCTGCTTTAGAACTGAAGTTACAAATGAGAGGGATGAGGTTGCGTGGTCTGAGTTATGACTGCTGGTGTTGCTAACAATAGCATTGGCGACTAGTGGAAAAGAACACGCAAGCCAGGTACTGAATAGTTCAAGGAACTGAAGCCAGTGTCGGCCTGAGGGAAATGATCCCCACAGTAGTGATCAGATGACCTCTAATGGGTGGTTTTCAGGAAACTCTCCCTCATAAACTCAATACATGTCAGTTGTAGAATTTCTTATTAAGAAAAAGTACTCTAAATATCAAGAATAGGGGAATGGTGAGAAGCATAATAAGTGGTTCATCCCCTTGGTGGAATTCAGGAATGTTAAAAACTGTAAGTGGGGACACAAAAATAAGTGTATATCACAATGGAATACTATTCAGAATTAAAAAGATAAACATATGCAATTTGCAGCAACATGGATGGAGCTAGAAGGGATAATGCTCAGCAAAATAAGCCAGAAAGAAAGAGAAAAATATCTAATGGTTTCACCTATAACCAGAATATAGGCGAACCAAACAAGAAAGAGACATCCAGCAAGGGAGGGGGAGGATAAGGGCTCAAAAAGGGGTAGAAAAGAGCACAAGGGACTATGGTGATGGTTCATGGGTGCATTGGTGGTGGGTAACCTATGGGGAATACACAATAATGTAAAAAATATGAATAATAATAAAAAAAACAAGAAAAAAAAGAGAGAAAAGCTAGTATGTGCTGAGAACAACGATAACTTTACATTTGGAATCCTTTTAGACTGTTCTATGTATCTCTTTCTTTGGCTGATTTTTCTGCCCATTCTCTGTAATAAGCTATAGCAAATAGCAGTATGTTATATGTACATTTCTAGTGCTTTATTGAACTGAGAGTGATTTGGGGAAACTTCCAAACTTGTAGTTTGGGGTCAGAAGTGATGTTAATCTTATTGTGGATTCTTTCCTCTAACTTTGTAATTGAAACCTAACTAGCTGTAGTTGGAGTCAGAAGCTTTAGGAGAACTGGGCTGTCTGTAGGACTACACCTCCAAATACTGAAATTGGGCTAACTCCAGAATCTTCTATAATTAAAAATAATGTAGTCACTTCTGATTTGAGGGTAAAGAGACTAAGCATTAAATAATTCCACCCATATCACAAATATTAGCATTTGTTAGTGATGTCCAAATCAGAAATATAAAAGCAAACAGTTCAAATGGAGCCAGGTTGATTTAAAATATTAAAAAAATATTTAATGTGAATTAAAAATATGTTTCAGTCAATCATTAAATACTGGGTATATCTCATAAAATTAACAGAAAATATAACAAATTGTCAGAGGAACAGTGGGAAAGAAACTCTGAGCCAGTGAATGATGTGCTGAACAGATTCCACCCACATGTCTCTCCCCATAAGATCTCAGGTGCCAAGGATTACAAGTCCCAGCATGCCATGAAACTGACGTCATAAGTAGGGGGTAACTGAGAGTAAGGGTGGAGTTAAGCAGCCATGCTAAACTTAAAACTGAACATGTACTTGTTCTGACTCTCTTGCTTTTCTGGTTTCAACTTGCATCCTGTTCTCACTCCAGACAGTATTGCTGTCAGGACATGTTGGCCAATTAATATCTCTCTCTCTCTCTCTCTCTCTCTCTCTCTCCCCTCCTCCATTTTCTAATTTTCTTTGTAAATAAACCAATTTTATTTTTCTCTGCATATCTCTTTTGGGTCTTTTCCTGCATTCTTAAGCACACAGGCGAAGTCTCTCAACTTGGTTCACCCCTGGCATTTTGTTACAACAATCTGAACTGAGAAAAGCTAGGTTCTTCTGTAACAAAAAAAAAATACCTGTAGCACATCTTTATCTATTGGAGGACAATCCTGTAATATTACTATAAGAAAAATTATATGTGTAACTTGTTGGTTTAACTCATAAGTAGCAGGACTTTATGTTAAATCACAAAGCATGCCACTAGAGTGTGCTAAAACGCTTTCTTAGATTAAAAAACAATTCCTAAAATTGATGCTTTCATAAACTGCTGAGTAAAATGTTCCATTTATTGCTGAGTTAATATTGAAAAACTTGAGAAAATTAATAATATAACCTGTTTTTTAACTTTTCTATTTATATCAGAATTTTATGCTATTTTGCAATAGCTAGGCTTTCAATTTATTAAAATATTAGAAATACTAATGGGAATAGCTATTATTTAGTGCAGAAAGAGATAAGCCTCTGGTTTTCACAGTACATATTTTTTGAATGAAACCAATGTGGGAAACTGGTAGCAGGACCCAAATATCAAGGTAAATTAGTGTAGCAATAGAAAATGTATTAGTATTGTGTTAACATGGGTTTAAAATCACAAGGAAACATTTTGATATCAGGACAATTTGGGATAAAGATGGTAACTATTCAAGTTTTGAATAGTTTGGTTTCATTCAGAAAATTGGTAACTTGTAGAAGTATATTTACCATATAAAGTTACATAAGATGTAAATGATTTTTTTAGAGTGAAGACATGAAATAATAGAAAAATAAAGCTTTTTATCATCATATTGCCTTTTATGAAAACATTTTACATAACAAGGGAAATTCTGTCAGAAAGCAGGTAAATACACAATGAAGGACAGATCATGAACCTAAGAAATAAGCATATTTTCTATTATCTTCACATATTCTTTTGCAAAAGTAATGCTCGATAAGATCCAAGGGGAAAGCAAAGGCTCTAATTCCTAGCTATGTCTCTTTCTTCAAGATCACAAAATTTAAATACAGATCAGGGAAGTTGCAAACATGTATTTATTAATGTGGAGGGAGAGAGCGCCATACCTTGTCAGTACACTTTGTTATCTCCAAACCTACTATGGTGACCAGAATTTTAAGCCTGTCATTTAATCCCCAGTCTATCACCAAGACTGCAGTGTAGTCTGAGAATTCATCTGATAAGCGTCCTTGACTTACAAGATGAGGAATGGGAGAGACATATAACCATAAATGTAGAAGTTTTTTTTAAAAAAATTAAGAATACATTTAGTTTAATAAATTATATAGCTTTGGTACATGGATTTTAGGAAAGAATTGTAAAAGTTGCCTAAGAAATACAAGTAATAACAGAAGAAATTATAAAAAGTTGCTTCTTGTATTCTACGTAAGAGAGAAATTATCTGGTGTTTGTCTTTCTCCTAACTTTCTTTTTTAATTTTTGTGTAGAACAGGGGTGTAGACCAGAGATGCAGGGGATGAGAGGATTCACCAGAGACAGAGTGGGGAGCAGAACAGGTGGATCTACTGAAATACACTGCTAAGCGGAGAATTAGGCAAGACAGGAGACGTCTGTTGAGCCTTATGTGGTTTAGCTCCCTGGCCGCAGATCAAACTCAGGCCTCAGCGATGATAGAGCTAAGACTTAATGCCTAGGCTACCAGGGACCCCACAATATTTTGTCTTTTCTTTTTATAGCAGAGTAGTATCCCATTGTGTAGGCTTGTATTATCTTCTTTATTCAATCATTCATTGGTGATGGACAAGTAGGTTTTCATATCTTACAAATAGTAAATAGTGCAGCAATGAACATAGAAGTGCATGTATCTCTGAATTCATGTTTTCATATTTTTCATACATATACCTAGAATAGCAATTACTAGCTCATGGGGTAATTCTATTTTTAAGTTTTTGAGGACCCTCCACACTGTTTTCCACAAAGGCCATATCAATCTACAGTCACACCAAGAGTGCCCGAGGATTCTAAATAAAAACAAACAAGACTAAACAGAAGCAAATCCTTAGTCTCTGACAATAAAATGGTGGTTACGAGAGGGGAACATGGAGGGAATGAGAGGAACATGTAGAGGGGTCAATTTGATAGTGGAGATGACACTAGATCTTTGGCAGTGAGTTTGGTATGGTACATATATTTATAGAGTTTCGTGAAGCTGTCCTCCTGAAACGTACACAGCGCTACAAACCAATGATACATTAATATAATTTTTTAAAAATAAAAAAGAAATTATAACAATTTGTCAAAAATTTTCTTCCATATTGTACCTGGTCCAGAGGACATTGTAAGTAAACTCTCTCAAAAATACAGGGGACAGATATTTCTCACAACATTTAATTTCTTCCAGAGGATTAAATAAAGAATGCTCCCATTCGATTTTATGGAGTTGATATTAGTACCTTAATACCAAATTTTTTTTTAAAGTACAGCAATGAAATCTAAAACCAAAGTGATTTATGGGTGTAGAGAAAATAACATTAAATATTAAATAATGAAGTTCATTATTATATGGTATATACTGTGCCACACATACCATGTGATATAACCAAGCACAATTTATCTCATAATATGAAGATGATTCAAAATAAGTTATCCATTATTATAACTGCTTTATTTAATGGGTCAAATGAGATAACACTCACTCGCATGAGCACAATTTCCCTCTAAATGCTAAAATGGCATTTGAGAAAGTGAACTCTCAAGTTTTCTGGTAAAACTTACAGTAAAATAAGAACACAGTATATATATATTTTATTTTTTCAATTATTATTTTGTATTAAGGTAACATTGGTCTACAGCACTGTATGTGATTTATGAGTATAGGTGCACACCTCTTCCAATGTATGTCACCACACCATGCCCACCAGCAAATATCAATAATCCCCCAACATAGTTCATTTGGCCCCCTCCCCTCTTTCTTTATTTTACCTGACCCTCTGCCTACGGTAGCCTCAATTCTATAGTCTGAATTTAAGGTTTATTTGAGCTTAAATTTGTCTGATCATTTATTTTGTTCCTTTGTAATCTAAATATCTTCTACATCTTGAAGTACATATCCTTCAAATAACCATGATCATGATTCATTTTGCTGCTATTTAAGGAAAATACAAGACTTGTATATATACCACTACTGTTATTACTTAAAATATTTTGGGAATTCTAGCATTTGTGTATATCATACAAAAGAAAAAAGAAGTACAGGTATGAAAATGAAAGAACAATGTTGTGAAAGACTATATGATTATTAAACAAGAATTTCAAGAGAATCAATGGAAAATAAAATATAATAATTAGAAGAAATATATACATACCCTCAGAAGTATCCTATGCAATATATGACAAATCCAGTCGTAATCTTTTGAGAAATCTCCGTACTGTTTTCATAAGGTTTGGACTGATCTACATTCCCAAAAGCACTGTAAGAGAAAAAAAAAAGAATGCTATGGGATAGGTCCTATAATAACTTTCAGTTTACATGTAAATAACAAAAAGTTTAGGGCAATTAAATAAGTTGTTTATTCTTACACAGAAAGTGGCAGAGCCACGATTTGTTTCTTCATTCTGTGATTTGAATAACAAAGTAGAAAATACAATTAAAAATAAGATCCCATTAACAAATTCAATTAAAAAACGCAGCACAGTGACATAACTAACGTGAAATGAGCAGACCTTCCATGAAGAAACAATTAGACTTTACTGAAATATATTTAATACTTCAAAAATAAAGGGATGCAAAATAAATAAGAAATGTTATTTTATTCCAATGAACATTACAATGGAACTATTAAAAATATCTTTACCAAACTTAAAGTTTTTCAGACAGAATAAGCAGATCAAACTGGGCAAAAATACTTTGAAAACTAAAATTAAGGAGAAAATAGCAAACTATATATTAAAATATGTTTTTAAATTACTAAAAATGAAACTATGTAGTTTGGCATAGGAACTGACAAATATAATGATTGCCAGCTTTCAGTAGTTACTCATTCTATAACTTTTAATATTTTATAAACACTCTTTCTTTGCATATACTACACTTTATTTTCCCCAAATTATGTTCATTGAGGTAAAGGAGGTTTACATCTTTGTATTTGCTCTGGAGATTATAAATTCAAGTGTCTACAAATGCATATACCTTCATACCCTGCCCACTACCAGTGCCTCAACAATCCTCCACCATGTTCCACTGGGCCCTTTCCTTCCCCCACTCGCAACCCCTCACCCTCCTCCGCTGCTTGCCTCAGTTTTGCAGTCAGATGTTAAGAATTTATTATTGTGGCTTTGATTTGCATTTCCTTGATTATAAGTGATGGTGAGCATTTTTTCATGTATCTGTTGGCCACTTGCTTTTCTTCTTTGGAGAAGTGCCTTTTGAGCTCTTCTGCCCATTTTTTGACTGGGTTATTGGCTTTGTTTTTGTTGAGTTGTGTGAGTTCCTTGTAAATTTTTGTTATCAGTCCTTCATCAGATGTATTATGTGCAAAGATCTTTTCCCAGTTGGTAGGGTGTCTGTTAGTTTTGGTTAATGTCTCTTTTGCTGTACAGAAGCTTTTTATTTTGATATAATCCCACCTGTTTATCTTGTCCTTCACTTCCTTCACTTTGGGGGATGTGTCTTTAAAGATTTTGCTGAGATGTATGTCTTGTAGAGTTTTGCCTATCTTTTCTTTTATAAATTTTATGGTTTCGGGTCTTACATCTAGGTCTTTTATCCATTTTGAGTTGGTTTTTGTGCAGGGTGTGAGGATGGCACACATTAAAAATATAGGCAATAACAAATGCTGGAAAGGATGTGGAGAAAAAGGAACTCTTCTGCACTGCTGGTGGGAATGTGAACTGGTCCAACCATTATGGAAAGCTGTATGGCGATTCTTCAAACTGCTCAACATGGAACTTCCATACGACCCAGCAATACCACTCCTGGGAATCTACCCAAAGGACACAAAAACACTAATCCAAAAGGATACATGCACCCGTATGTTCATTTCGGCACTGTTCACAATAGCAAAGGTATGGAAGCAACCCAGATGTCCAAAAATAGATGATTGGATCAAGAAGATGTGGTACATATACACAATGGTATACTATTGAGCATGGAAAGAAGATAAACACATGCAATTTGCAGCGACATGGATGGAATTAGAGGGGATCATACTCAGTGAAACAAGCCAGAAAGAAAGAGAAAAATATCTAATGGTTTCACTTATAACAGGACTATAGGGAAACCAAATAGGAGAGAGACACTTGGAGGTTAGGGGGAGGGGGAAGATAAGGGCACAAAATGGAGTAGAAAAGGACTCAAGGGACCACAGGAATTGAATTGGTGGTGGGTTACCCAAGGGGAATACAAAATGTAAAAGACATAAATAACAATAAAAATATATATATTAAAAATAAATAAATAAATAAATAAATAATAAGACACCATAAAAAAAGAATTTATTATTGGTTTGGATTTGACTGACCTTTTGTTACATTTCTCTATCTTTCACATGTAAGTGAGACCATCTAGTATTTGTCTTTCTCCTTGTGACAGATTTTGCTTAGCATTATCCTTTTCATGCCCTTCATTTAAACACCTTTACACATATTATCTCATTTAATCCTTCCATAAACCTAAGAAATGGACAGCACTATTATTCACATTTTATAAATGGGGTTATTGCAACACAGAATATTAAATAACTTTCTAAAAGGGACACAGTATTTTATGATTCCAAAGAGTGCATTCTGACAACCGTATTGTATTAAGTGAAATATGTAGCTCAAAAACTGAAGTATAAATAGGCACTTAATATGCAATGGCAATTATTTTAAACCAGTATGAAATTTTTGGTTCAATTGACTTATATCCAGGATTATAATAGTGATGAGTGTTAAAGGATAAACTAGGTTTTGTATTCCATAGCATAACAAAACAAACATTTAATAGATTAAATAAACAAATTTTCTAAGAGGAAAAACTATTTTGAAGAAAATATAGGAAATAGTTATAGTATTTGGGGTTTAAATTGCTTTTTCTAAGCATACACAAAAAAAAGTCATAAAAAGTGAGATCTGGCAAATTGCCTTCATAAAAAAATTAAATACTCTGAATGTTAATGAAAAAGAAGCAAGCTCATGAATGAAAAGGGAAATAACAAATGGAAATGAGATACATATTGATGAAATAAGTAATTTAATAGAATTAGCATAAGTAGTGTCTTAATAAGATAGCCTGGAAGAGAGAAATATTCTCATAAAAAAATAAAGGACATAAGAAACTAAAGATAGATATATCATAGGATCCAGCAATACCACTCTAGGTATTTAATCAAAAGAATATGAAAACACTAATTCAAAAAGATACATGCAGCCCCATGTTCATAGCAGCATTATTTACAATATCCAGGACATGGAGACAACTTAGTAAGTGTCCATTAGCAGATGAACGGACACCTAGCAAAGGAACAGAAAAAACTAAACCAAATCAAACCCTAGAAATCTGAATATAGACTTGAGACTACCAGAAGAAGATAGGGGCGGGGAGCAAAGCAGGGAGGGTGTGTAATGAACTACACTGGTCAACAAATTTTTACAAAAGTCATATCAATGAAATAATATTAGTCATTTCCTATCAATTTGTATGTGCTCAGCACGAATATGACAGTCAAATTCTAATTTTGGCTCTATTTTTTTTGTAATCTGCAATAAATTGACGTTTACATCACAAAATGCATGCCAATCACTGGTCAACAAATTTTTACAAAAGTCATGTTACTGAAATAAAATTAGTCATTTCCTATCAGTTTGTATGTGTTCAACACGAATATCACAGTCAAATTCTAATTTTGGCTCTAGTTTTTTTGTAATCAACAGTAAATTGATGTTTATATCACAAAATGCATGCCAATAGTAATAGGCCTACGGTTAATACCTGCAAAAATCAAGTCATAGACTACTTCTTAGATTTCTTTGCTTGTCTCTTGTACAGCTGTTCAGGAGCATCTCTGGGGAGTGTCCAGCAGTAATCAGCCAGCATTGTAGTGGACCATTTTCCCTGATATCTTTGTTCCATTGATGCGATATCTTGATGAAAATATTCGCCATGTTCATCACTAACCATACCACAGTTTTCAGGAAAAAAATCCAGATGGGAATGAAAGAAGTGGATCTTTAGAGACTTATTGCAGCCAAGTTTCTGATACTGAATCAGCATGTCTTCTACTAGTTCCTTGTAGTTTTCTGCCCTAACATTCCCAAGAAAGTTTGTAGACACTAGGCGAAATGCATTCCATGCTTGTTTCGTATCACCCTGCAGCAAGTTGTTGAACCGGTCATCTCAATGCAGACGGGATGTTTGGGTAGACTATTCTCCACTTCTTTTGCTTCATTATTCCACCAGGGAGAGGAGGAATCAAGCAAAAGTAACAGTCTTTTATGTGGTTGCTTGGCTCTCTCCACACCATGGGGACTGCAAACGGCATTGATGGTCTTTTGCCATTGAACCACTGTGAAAGCTCTGTTGTCCATGTAGCACAGCATCTATGCGGGGCCCAAGGCTTGTCTTGGTCACCAAACTTTCATCCAAAGTAAAGATGATAAGCCTTCTTCACTTGAGAAGTGATACTTTTCTTCTGGTTGGCTAATGTCACTTCCCCACAAATTGAGCAGAAATTGTCCATGCTATTAACGCACTTTCAAGGCATTACTGTTTGTAGTGTGCCTAAATGGATAAAATAATAACAGTTCTATGGAACAGTAGCTTCAACTGTCTTGCACCAAGTCTGAAGTATTTTCAATGCTCAACCTTTCTGACAGGGCTTTCTGTAGTGCACTGCTGACGTCAGCTTACTTCAGCAGCCGCCTGGCAATAGTATTGCATTGCATCAGAAAATGATGCCATCAACTCTGGATGATGTGTGCATGATGGTATTATGCAATGCGATGCAATATTACATGATTCTAGGCTGATTTAGGATATTGTTGCAGTCCTACTGGATAAATTTACATGGTGAAATATATACGATGAATTATATGAAATATCTTCAAAATGAGAGCTAATAAAAAATTTTCAGGGTTATATTCATGTTCAGCACACCAAGATACTACAGATATATGGCCTTTTTAAGTCAGTTATGATCTCACTGCTGACCAGTGCTATTGGAGTACTATGGGTGACGTGGTAGTGGGTGTGGTTTTGTAGCACACATCTGAAGAAATATAACTTTGAATCATACACAGTGTTGTAAAACCAATTTTACTTATAAAGGAAATAATGCGATAATAATTTAAATTAAATGTAAAAAGAAGTTATGGTGTATAGCCAATGAACTACTACTCAGCTGTTAAAAAAAGATGAATTATTGCCTTTTGCGACAGCATGGATGGAACTTGATGCTATTGTGCTAAGCAAAATAATTTAGAAACTGAGACAATGACCTCATGGCTTTACTTATATGTCAAATATAAATAAGCAAGGCAAAGGAACTAACAAAGCATAAAAAAATGACTGTTAGACTGAAAAATATGGAGTTTACTGGAAAGGCAGAGGAAAGAGAATGGGAGGACTGAGTAGAGGGAGTCAGCTTGAGAGTGTGATTGACAGTAGGACTTTGGTGGTAGTGCAATAAGGTAGGAAATTGTACTTCAGGAAAGTATGTAGTATAAACTAATGGCAAATCAATGAAAAAAATTTTTAAGCAAAACTTCTATTAGAGCTCTAAGGAAAACAAAGATATATGTTACATTTACTGAAAAAACACTATCACAGAATAAAAACAAATGGTCATCAGCATTAGAAAAAAAGTGTTTTATGTCAGTACTGAATAATAAAAATTAATTGAGATGCAATTTTCCATCAAATTTGTGAGTTTTTTAAAGCATAATGCCCAATTTTGCCAAATAATTTTAAAATGACGTTCATGAAATTATTAATTAACACTATTTTTCTGCAAAGCTATTTCACCACATGAGTTGAATCCATAAGACCTTAAGTGGTCTTATCCCTACTCCAATTGCAGAAAAATCCAAGATTTATTTATAGATAGAATACAATTACAGATACAGAGAATTTTTTTCACTTAAGCACCCTGGAAACATTTATTAAGCAACTACTGACACACACCATTTTAGAAAGCGTTTATAAAATAAATAAGGTTCTTGTCCTCATGACCCTTATATTCTGGATAGCTAACCATAAAAGGAAACAAATGGTAAGCAGACAAAACAGCTACATTTGAGATTGTTTAAACTATTTTTATCCCTAAAGATATAATGGAGTGGTGGTAACATTTTTTCAGCTTTCTTAAGTATAATTTTTAAATTATTTTTTTAATTTGAGATAGTATTTGGATACTGCAAACTATTATAGCTACTGTAGTGCACGCACCAACAAATCACCCATAGGCCACGTTCTGCAACCATCCCAGACGGGATAGTTTCCTCATCGATTCAAGCAGCCTCATTTTATTAGCTGTTCTCACCATGTTATTCACTGTACTCTGCCACTCTCCGCCACACGGTCCTCTGCTGCCTTTCTCTGTTCTCTGCTGCTGCTTCTTTAGATGGTCAGTCTCTTGGCCCAGGTGCGCCCACTCACACATGTGCACGCCCCCCTCCAGGTGCCGCCATTAGGCACATGTGCAGGACCTCAGGGGTCTATCATTACATCTAATGGCGGTAGGGCAGAAAATCCTGATAATTCCCTTATTTACCCTACAGACCACCATGATAATCAATTATGCTTCCTTCCCTGTTGGTTCTTACCCTTTCCCCAACCTCTTCTCCCTCTGGATGCTTCAGTTCTGTAGTCAACTTTGCAGGATCAGCTTATCTTTATTTGACCCTTACATTCGTTCCTTGATAGTTCACGTATTACTGACACCATCCAGTATATATCTTTCTCCTCTTGACATATTTCACTCAGAATTATCCTTGCCGGGCCTCCCCGGTGGCGCAGCGGTTGGGCGCTGCGCTGTGGAGCTGTAGGCGGTGGCGACGCGTGTTCGACCGGTGGCGACGCGTGTTCGACGCCCGGCCGGGGAGAGTCCCACATGGTGCGGCAGACCTCTCCTGCCTCGCCTGCTGCTCCCCTCAGCAGTGTATTTCTGATCTGCCTGTTCTGCTCCCCACTCTGTCTCTGGTGAACCCTCTCGCCGCCCCATGCCTCTGGCCTGTGCCCCAGCTTGTATGATAAAAAATAAATCTTTAAAAAAAAAGAATTATCCTTGCCACCTTCATTCATGTGGCCCCAAATTGCATAAGTTTGTCTTTTTTTTTTTTAATCACTGAGTAATATTCCACATCTTCTTGATTTACTCATTTGTTTTGGGGCATTTAAGTTGTTTCCATAATTTAGAAATAATAAATAGTGCTGCAATAAACAGGGGAGTGCAAGTATCCTTTCAAATTAGTGTTTTTTAATTGCTCGGATAGATACCTACAAGTGAAATTAATTGGTTACATGACACATCCACTTTCAATCTTTTGCAACAACTCCATACTGTTTTCCATAAGCGCTGGACCTCTCTGCTTTCCCACCAGCAGTGTTGGAGGATGCCCTTTCTCCATATCTTCCCAAGACTTATTTCTGATCTTAAAAACGGGCCATTCTCACAGATGTGAGATGGTATCTCATTGTGGTCTTGATTTGCATTTCCCTGATGATAAGTGTTGATGAACATATTTTCATGCACCTGTTTGAGTCTCTCTTCTTCAAAGAAGTGACTATTTCTTCTGCCCTTTTATATTGTGTTATTTGTATTGTATTTGTTTATTTGTGTGAGTTCTTTGCAGATCTTTGATGTCAGTCCATTGTCAGATGTATGTTATGCAAATATTTTCTCCCATTCAGTAAGGCGTCCTTTCATTTTACTTATGGTTTCTCTTACTATGCAAAGGATTTGTATTTTGATGTAGTCCCAGTCGTTCATGTTCTCTTTTGTTTTCCTTGCTGTTGGGGATGAATCCCTAAAGATGTCACTGAAGTTAATGTCATGAAATGTTTTGCCTGTGTTTTCTTCTATGTATTTTGTAGTTTCAGGTTTCACAACTAAGTCTTTTATCCATTATAAATTAATTAGACCAAGTTTCATTCTTTGCATGCAACTGTTCAGTTTCCCCCACGCAATTTACTGAAAAGGCTATCCTAGTTCCACTGTATGTTCTCAGCACTTTTGTCATAAATTAACTGTCGTGAAGGTGTGGGTTTATTTCTGGGCTCTCAATTCTATTTCTCTGGTCTGTGTGTCGGTTTTTATTCCAGTACCAGGTTGTTTTAATTATTTGAAGTCTGGAAGTGTGAGAACTTGATTTTCTCTTTTTTTTTCAGGTTGATTTTTCTCTTTGTTTTTTTTTAAATTTAATATAAATTTCAGTAGTGTTTGTTCCAGTTATTTGAAAAATGCCATTGAAATTTTTACTGGGGTTGCACTGAATCTGTATCTTCCTTTGGATAGGATGGCATTTTGACAATATTAATTCTTCCAGTTCAGGGGTAGGGAATATCTTCCCATGTCTTTGTGACTTCTATTTCTTTTAGCAATGTCTTAGAGTTTACTTTGTATAGATCTTTTACCTCCTTTGTAGGTTTACTTCTAGGTATTTAATTTTTATTGGTGTGACAGCAATGGGTACTTTTTTTAAAAAATTTCTTCCTCTCCTATCTGATTGATTGTATATGGGAATGCAACTGATTTTTTTTTTGTATATTGATTTTATATCCTACCATTTTGGCGAAGTGATTGTTTTGATTAGTTTTTCCATGAATTCTAAATAGGTTTTCTATGTATATCTTCCTATTGTGTGCAAATGATAGCTTTATTTTTTGCTCCCAATTCAGATTCCTTTTTTCTTTCCCTTTCCTACCTGCTTTAGCTAGAACTTCCAATACTATGTTGAATAGTTGTGGTGAGAGTGGCTATCCTTTGGTTGTACCAGATCTTAGTGGAAAGCTTGCATTTTTACACCTCTGAGAATAACATTAACTGTGGATTTGTTGTAAATGATTTTTATTGTGAAAAAATGTTTGATTTTTTCCTAGTTTTTCAAGGGTTTTCATCATAAGTGTATATTGGAACTTATGCTTTTTCAGCATCTATTGATATGATTATATGGTTTTTATCTTGCTTTTTGTTGATGTGATGAATTATGTTGATGGATTTTCAGATGATGAAATGGACCACATCATATCATTGCTGTGAATCCCACTTGGTCATGGTGTATGATCCTTTAAATGCATTTTGGTTTTGGTTTCATACGATTTAATTGAGTATTTTGGTGTCTATTCATTAGGGAATTTGAAATCTATCTCTAATTTTCTTTTTTGTGTGTGTTGTCTTTGATTCATTTTGGTATTAGAGTAATGTTGACATAAAATGTATTTGGAATTATTTCTTCTTTTTCGCTTTTACAGAAGAGTTTGAGCAGGATAGGTGTTAGTTCATCTTTGAAACTTTGGTAGGATGCTCTTGTGAAATCATTTGATCCTGGACTTTAGTTTTTGAGAGTGTTTTGATTACTGTTTCAGATTCCTTGCTTGTGATTTTTTTTCAGGATGTCTATTTCTTTACTATTCAGTTTTGTATGGTTGTATAATTCTAAGAATTTGCCCATTTCTTTTAGATTGGTTATTTTATTTGATAGTGTATAAAATATTCATAGTAGTGTCTAATATCGTCTGAATTTCTTCAATATGTTGTAACTCTTCTTTCATTGTTGATCTTATTTGATAGTTCTCCTTTTATTGATTTACTGAGACTTGCTAGAGGTTTGTCTATTTAGCAGTTTTTTTTAAGAACCAGCGTTTAGTTTCATTAATCATTTGGATTGTTGTTTTAATTTGATTTTCATTTATTTCTGCTTTGCGTTTTATTATTTATGTTCCTCTACTGAATTTTGGGCGTGTTTGTTCTTTTTCTAACTCCTGGACATGAGAGTGAAGATTATTTATTTAAGCTCTTTCTTGTCTTTTATGTGGGATGGTATTGCTGTACATTGCCTTCTTAGTATTTATTTTGCTGTGCCCAATAAATTTTGGAATGTTGTGTCTACATTATCATTCAAGATATTTTTTTATTTCTTAAATTTTTTCATTAACCCAACAGTCTGTCAGTAATGTGCAGTAATGTGCATTCTCCCTGTATTAAATAATTTCCCCACTTTCTCTTGATAGTTGATTTCTAGTTTGATACCTTATGGTCTTAGAAGATGTAAGGTATGACTGCAATATTTCTTAATTTGTTGATACTTGTTTTGCATCTCAAGATGTGTTCTATTCTGGAGAATGTCCTATATGCCCTGGAGATAAATGTATATCCTCCTTTTGGATGTTGCAGTTCTCTCTAAATATCAAGTAGATACATGCAGACTAATTCTTTAAGATTGTTGTCAGACTAGGGAGACCTCAGAAGTATGCCAAGGGAGATACAAGATTAGCAAGGCCTTACAACCTCCCATGAGACTCTGGCAATGACTCCAAATCTGTAGCAAAGGAGGTAACAGCACAACTCAGGTCTTTTGACCTATAAGATACCCTTCCAACACACACCCAGGCATGTGAGATTCTGGACCCATCTGGGATAGAAAATTTAATTTATCATCAATCTTAGTTTTGTATTAAAAATTATAACAGCTAGAAACATAATTCCATAGATATAAGACCAGAATAAAACATATTCTTAGTAATCAAACCTAGTTGGTGAAATTATGGAAGATTTTTAATTTGTTCCTAGAAATGTCCTGTTTTCTCACCTTCTTAACAGGGACACAATTTAGAAATAAAATCACAATAAAATAGTCTTTGTATCATAAAACTTCATAAAACTAAAATGTATCAAACAAAATAAGTTATAAGGTGATCATGAAATAATTAATGTATTATTAATCATGCAGAAAAATCATACAAATGAAGATGAAAATGAATACAAATTCTTTTGAATCACTTAGTGTTGTAGAATAATGTTATATTAATAAAATTTACTAATTTTTAAAAAAATTATTGAAAATGGAAAAAAGTTTAAATTGTACTTTTCTCTAAAATGCAAAATCAAATATAAATAAAATTTTGAAAAATAACTTTAGCTTCATTAGAAATCACATACTGCACTTTATAAGCAATTTGAGACCATTGAAAAATGTATAAACTGATAAAGATTTTTAAATGTTAACACTCAATGGCAAGATGGTGAGTGAGAAAGGGTACACTTGAACATTGCCAATGTAAATTATAATCAGAGAATCTTATAAGAAATCAATTTACCAACCAAGAACCTAAATTTTTCATGTGTGTATGTGTGTAAAGATTTACAGTATCTAACCAAGTATATTAATAGTAGATGGGAAGGATTTACTATAACAATAAATGCAATTTTTATTTATATATGTAATTATCTTTAATAGTAAAAAGTCAGAAATTATATAAAATAAACACAGAATTTATCATAGTTGATAATGTTTTGTTTGTATCTTTCTTTATTTTATACTTCTAGTAAATATCTATTTTTTAAGAATAAGATTTTTTGAGAATTCATAATCACTGTCCATTAATTATACTCCTGGCAATCCTATAATCCTCATTGTGGAAAATACACATTTGCAGACAAAAAGACTCCATTGTTATTTCTCAGAAAATGTGAAATTTGATATTTTAAAAATAAGGTTACATGAACATGTGTACTAAAAATGTTAAATTGACTTATTGAAAATTAATAGTTAAAAACATGGAAATTTTTAATAATGCTACAAAAATATGACTAAAAGAAATCAAAAGGAGATGATGTATTTATACTAACCACATGAAATACCTTAAAATAATTCCTTAATTGTGTTTTAACTAAATACAACATTTTTAATTTTGTTTGAGGAAAAGGGACAATATAAAAGTTACCTATACCTAAAGACTATGAATCAAGGGAAGAGTGCCAAAAAAAATTTTTTAAAGGGGGATACCTGTAGCCAAGAAATTGTAAGAGATGAATATAGTTAAAGATCTGATAAACATGCATTGACATATAAGATTCGTTCTTTACCAGAACTTAGCGGGGCATCTGACTCACTCTCTACTTAAAAACCTGAAAAGAGATTATTTATTCAGTGGATGTGTTCCCTGAGATAATAGAGTGGCAGTAGTAATGATTACATAATTATGGCAAGAACAGATAAATGAACCCGAGACAGTATTTCTCATTTAGCATTTCCTTCACATGACATGCTGGTTTCCCATCTCTAGTGCGAAAAAAAGAGTTCATAGAAACATATTAAAAAATGCCGTGTCTGTGTCAAATGAAAATGCTTTGGAGTAAGTGTGGGAGTGGGTTCAGGCAAATAATCCAGGGATTATGCCAAATAAGTTGTTTGCGCACTAGCTAAGACTTCATCAGGGAAGCTGAATCTTCATTTACATACACGCTCCTATTGCCATGAAGTCATATAGTAATGTCCACCACCTCATTTACCCAAATGCTTTTATATGAAGAAATTCATGGAAGGGGGGAGTCTGACAGTCTAAGTATTCAGAAAAAAGAAGATGTTGCTCAAAAAAAAAAATGATTCACTGAAGAATACTGCAAATGATAAACCGACAAGTTAGAACCCTCTATCTATCTATCTATCTATCTATCTATCTATCTATCTATCTATCTATCTATCTAATCTATCTTGCCACTTAACAGGGTGAGGTCAAGAAGATAAGATCAGTTATAAGAATGTTGTTGAGTTCTTATATTTCCTGTCAGAATTCCTATATTTTTGTTTCCTTTCATTCATTATTACTTTAATGCTAACTAGAAGAAGGAGTAACTTTCTACTACTCAAGAGGTAGTTTAGTGCATTTTGTTAAGCTCATTGGGCTACATGTTTATTTATACTTATGAACCAGAATGTTAATTGGCATCCTTGTTCCTTAATTTCCCCAACTGTAAGATGGAATAATAATAGTATGAATAAAAGTACTTAAAAAAATTCTTGGCATGTGATAAATATTCAATTAATATTAGTATTTTCTATTGCTTTTGCTGTTAAGTGTCAGGAAAACAGTACAAAGAACTTCAATGGAGAAGAAATCACAGACCCTGATATGATAGATTGATAGATAATTGAATAAATGGTGATGAGGACTGGAGGAAGCATAGGGAAAAGGGGGTGGTCAGATTTTATTTTTTACTGATAATAAATAGAGGCAGTTTGAGGGAAAATTAGTTTGTGGCATTTTAAATTTCAAGTATTAAAGACAAGTATACAATTGGAAAAAAAAAGAGCAGGTTACAAGTGCAAGCTATAAAAGGTAAACCTGCATTAGGTCAAATGCATATATAGATAATGTCATTACTGACATTTGTAAGAAATATTTTGAAATAAGACGTTAAGAAAATATTTATGTAAGAGTTTTGTCATGGCTTTGTCTGTCTTTCCTGCATCCATTGTACCATATGACTGATATGTATCACTATTTTATTTCCTAGGAAACTCTCACCTTGGACTGTAGAATGAGGAATATATGATAGATAATACTGAAAATATTACTGCCTCCACCAAGATAGAACAAGTCTAAGTTCAATTTCATTACCTTTATTGACTATAGGATGATAAAATATAATTTACCAAGGAAACAAAAACACAATGGTGGTGTATGACTAGAAATCTATATATACATGGTTCCAAAACAACCAGTTGAAACAAAACCCATTGTCTTACTTAGAAAAACCTAAGTAACTTGATTTTAAAATTACATAATTATTTAAGAGAAGCAATATATACCTTATTTCTAATTACTGCATACTAGTTATTTTAGTATTTTAGGGAAACAAAAGAGCTACATTTTAATGATCTTTTTAGTTTATAGGTAAGTGTGCATTGTTCAAATTATTAACATTTTCAGCCAATAATACCCTGGAACTTATTAAAAATAACACCATTTATTAATAACATTTATAATGCCTTTATGTTTATGACTGCTACTTTATTAAATATTGGTGTGTTTTCACAGCTATATTTTATCTATTGGAAAAAGAATAATAAACAATATTCTGTCTAAACACAAGTCCATACTGTTTCAATTAGAAAAAGCATTGGGACTATAAGGCAGCTACTAAGTAAATATTTAGAAGGCACATAGACTATTTAAATCTCCACAGAATTAATATTTCTTGATATTTTAAGAAATAAGGCTGACAAATATCATGAATTTTTAATTCTTTGTATTTATATGACTCTGTTTAATCCTCATTACATAATATTTATCATTTGTCATCTGTTTTTTTTACATTATATTCCCTAAAATCATTAAATATTTGATACTCCTGAATGATTTCACAAAGTCTATTGAGTGTTTTATCTCCCATTTAATTTCCTTTAATACTTACACAAACTGGGAATCACAGAAAAATGACACTGTTACCTTGACATATTACCATATTAGAGACATCAATAACTTCCAGAGCCAATCCTCACTGTGGTGATTGAAATTTCCAGATTGATATCAATGACACTTGAAAGATCTGAAACAGTGATAGATTGTAAAGGTTGTACTTTAGCAATCTAATTCAGTGCCATAAGGACATGAAATAACTCACCAGTACATCCTGATGAGTAATCTAACAACTTGCTATTTGTTGCATTCTAGGGAGAAATAAGCTAAAATGAAAAACAACCAAGGGAATTGTACATAAACAACACACCCTAGAAATATCTGTAAGTCCCATAGTCCTAAAAACAGCACAAAATTAGGTATAATCTAAAGCTTATAAAGTATGTAAGGTATAAAAATGCTTGGGTTATTATTAAGTGTATTTTTCTCAATGATTTAAATCTTAATATAGTAAGTAAATGTCATCAGATAATTTTCAGAGTTTCTCAATATGACCTTAGTAATGAAACAATAGATATCAATAAAAAAAATCTATACTTTATGCCATCTGTGGATCTACGGATGCACTTTAAAAGTAAATGAGGTTATAAACTCTAAAAGATATTTTGCTTATATATCTTCTACTTTTATAAAATAATAGTTTATAAATTAATTTCCACATTTTAAAATTTTTATTAGGTATTTTTTCAATTTTTTAGTAATTTACATGCCTATATAACTTTAGGGTTACATTTTTACCCCTCTATATGTGCAAATGCTTCAGTCATTCTCAACAAAACCTCCCGTGCCAATGCCCTGTCCCCTTTCTTCCTCTATCCCATTCTCCTTCATACCTGTTCCCTCCAGTAACTAAATCTAAGATTTGTTTTTGCTTCAGTTTGCCAGTATGTTTTCTTTTTGCCATTTGTTTCCCACACATAAGTGAAACCACCTGATATGTATCTTTCCAATTTTGACTAATTGCATTTAGCATAATCACCCCAAGGTCCATACATTTTGTCCCAAAAGGCACTATTTCATCTTCCATAGTAGCTGAGCAGTATTTCATTGAGTATATATTCTACGATTTCTTTATCCTGTCATTTCTTAATAGGTACTTAGGTTGGTTCCATGACTTGGCAATTGTGGAAAGTGCTCCTATGTCTGTATGAGCACATAAGTCTTTTCATATGAGTTTTCATATTATTTGAGTAAATATTTAGCAAGAGTATTGCTGGATGATATGGTATTTCCATTTTTTATTTTGTTATCTCCATAATATTTTCACTGAGGCTGTACCAACTTGCATTCTCACTAACAGTGGATGAAATTATCTTTCTTCTCTACATCCTCACCAATATTTGTTATTTCCATTCTTTTTGATATGGGCAGTGCACACAGGTGAGATGATATCTCGCTGTGGTTTTGATTTGTATTTCCCTTATAATATGTGATGTGGAGCCATTTTCATATGTCTGGAGCCCATCTTTAGAAAAGTGGTTATTTAGATCTTTTGCCCATTGTTAAATTGGGTTGTCTGTTTTCCGGTTGTTGGACTGTATAAGTATTTTATATGTTTCTGAAAGTAGCCACTTGTCAGATGTGTGTGTCAGATGACATGGAAGATCTTTTTTCCCTATCAGATACTGAATTCAAAATTTCCATGATAAAGAAATTCAAAGAAAAGGAAGACAATAAAGGAAAGCTGATGAGACATATATAAGAAAATACAGAAAAGTAAATGGATGTCCTGAAGATATTTTAATGGATGTTGAAATTGAAGTTTTAAATAAGAAAGTAATGCAGTTATAGGATATCAAAAGATCAATAAAGGAGACAAAAATCTGAAGAAAGCAATGGAAGTAGAATACATGAAATGCAGGATTGGATCCAGGACCTCAAAGATGACACACCAGAAATAATCAAGGTACAACAAGAAAGAGAAATGCAAAAAGATGGTTAAGGCAAGGGGAGGGATCCTCCATCAAGGTGAAAGGTGTGTCCCAGAAAGGAACCCTGAGCTCCCCTTTCAGAACTGAGCAAAGGCAAAGGGAGGGTTCTGCCATCAAGGTGAAAGGTGGGTCCCAGAAAGCATGCAGGAGACCCCCATGCTCCCCTTTCAGAACTGAGTTAATGCAAAGGGAGGGCCCTGCCATCAAAGTGAAAGGAGGGCCCCATGAAGCGCAGGCCTGCCATCAGGGACATTGGAGACCAGAGACCAAGCACACTCTTTCAGAGCTGAGTAAAGGCACAGGGAAGGCTCCACCATCAAGGTGAATGGTGAGTCCCAGGTAAGCATGAGTTTACCTGCAGGGCTGTTGGAGGCCAGCAATCCCCACCCCACAATCCCTCTGGAACTGAGTAAAGACTGAGAGAGGGCCTTGCAAACAAAGGTGGGCAGCCAGTCCCAGGGAAACATCTACTGGCCCACAGGGCTGTTGGAGACCAGTGACCCCTGTGTACCCATGCACCCCATCTGGAATGGCAAGTAAAGGTAGGAAGGCCGAGGGAGGGGCCAGCACCCACAGGGAGCAGCAACCACTTGGGAGAGTGCCTTTTGGCCCACATACAACGTTAGAGTCTGTGAATAACTACCACATGCACAGACCATGTCCAACATTGTAGATTAAGACATGCATGAAGGGGAAGAGACCAGCAGCATACAGAGACTCAGTGATCTTCAGGGATAGTGCCCATCAATCTATCCACAGCATCACTGAATTTGTGAAATCTGGAGTGACAACACCAGACTCAGTCTTGACATCATTTCCTGATATCCCAGTAGGAGCACCCTGAAGAGATTCCTGCAGCATCAGTGGCACAGCAGCCCATCAACAAAAATAAAAATAAAAACCATCTGATCATATCAACAGATGCTGAAAAAGCATTTGACAAAGTTCAACATCCATTTATGATTAAGGAACTCGAAGTTCTTGGGATAGAAGGAACATAGCTTAACATAATAAAAACCATCTACAACAAACCCATAGTCAATATTATGTTTGATGGTGAAAAGCTGAAAGCCTTCCCATTAAGATTAGGAAAAGGACAAGGATGTCCACTCTCGCCACTGCTTTTCAATGGTAATACTGGAATTCCTAGCCAGAGCAATAAGACAAAAGAAAGACATGCCAGGAATCCAAATAGAGAAAGAAGAAGCAAAAATGTCACTATTTGCAGATGATATGATAATATACATAAAAAAAACTAAACACACGACAGAAAAATAATTAAAATAATAAACCAGTTTTGTAAAATAGCAGGATACAAAGTCAAAAATCAGTAGCCTTCCTAAATGCAAACAGTCATTCTGAAGAAGAAGAAATTAAGAAAACCATCCCATTTACAATTGAAACAAAAAAATCAAATACCTAGGAATAAACCTAACAAAGGAGGTGAGTGACCTATACAAAGAAAATTATAAAACATTGTTAAAAGAAATAGAAGAAGACACAAAGAAGTGGAAATACATCTGCTCATGGACTGGAAGAATTAACATTATTAAAATGACCATCCTACCAAAAGCAATTTACAGATTCAAAGCTATTCCAACAAAAATCTCAATGACATTCTTCAAAAAATAGAACGAATATTGATGAAAGTCATATGGAGCCACAAAAAACATTGAATAGCCGAAGCTATCCTGACTAAAAAGAAGAATGGCGGTATCACAGGCCTGGACTTCAAATTATCCTAGAAGGCCATAATAATTAAAAGAGTATGGTACTGGAACCAAAAAAGGCACACAGAACAATGGAATTGAATAGAAAACCCAGAAATAAAGCCACACATATATGGACAACTAATCTTTGATAAAGGATCAAACAATATGCAATGGAACAAGGACAGTTTGTTCACTAACTGGTGCTGGGAAACTGGACCACCACATGCAAAAGAATGAAACTAGACCACTACTTTACACCATGCACAAAAATCAACTCAAAAATGGATAAGAGGGGCCTCCCCTGTGGCGCAGCGGTTAAGCGCTGCGCTGTGGAGCTGTTGGCAGCGGCGACACAAGTTCGACGCCCGGCCGGTGAGAATCCCACATGGTGCGGCAGACCTCTCCTGCCTTGCCCGCTGCTCCTCTCAGCAGTGTATTTCTGATCTGCCTGTTCTGCTCCCCTCTCTGTCTCTGGTGAACCCTCTTGCCACCTCACACCTCTGGCCTGTACCCCAACTTGTATGTATAAATAAAAAATAAATCTTTAAAAAAAAAAGGATAAGAGATGTGTTTTTCAAGACTTTGCTGAGATGTATGTCGTGTAGAGTTTTGCCTATATTTTCTTCTATACATTATATGGTTTCAGGTCTTACATCTAGGTCTTTTATCCATTTTGAGTTGACTTTTATGCAGGGCATGAGGTAGTAGTCTAGCTTCATTTTTTCGCATGTGGCTGTCCAGTTTTCCCAGCACCATTTACTGAATAGACTGTCCTTGTTCCACTGCATTTTCTTTGCTCCTTTGTCAAAGATTAGTTGTTCATAGATATGTGGCTTTAATTCTGGGTATTCTATTCGGTTCCATTGATCTTGCTGTCTGTTTTTGTTCCAGTACCATGCTGTTTTAATTATTATGGCTTTGTAGTATAGTTTGAAATCAGGGAGTGAAATTCCTCCACCCACTGAGTGTCTCTCTCCTATTTGGTTTCCTTATAGTCCTGTTATAAGTGAAACCATTCGATATTTTTCTCTTTCTTTCTGGCTTATTTCACTGAGTATGATCCCCTCTAATTCCATCCATGTTGCTGCAAATTGCATGTGTTTATCGTCTTTGAATGCTGAATAGTATTCCATTGTGTATATGTACCACATCTTCTTGATCCAATCATCTATTTTTGGACATCTGGGTTGTCTCCATACCTTTGCTATTGTGAACAGTGCTGCAATGAACATACGTGTGCATGTGTCCTTTCGGATTAGTGTTTTTGTGTCCTTTGGGTAAATTCCCAAAAGTGGTATTGCTGGGGTTGGGGGAGAGGAGGATAAGGGCACAAAATGGAATAGAAAAGAACACAAGGGACCATGGAGATGGATCACGGGTGAATTGGTGGTGGGCTACCCAAGGGGAATACAAAATGTAAAAGACATAAATAACAATAAAAATATATATTAAAAAAAAGAAAGTCAAAGTCCTTTTTGCAAAAGAACTGACATTCGGAGATAAAGTTCAGACTTAAAAAAAATGGATAAAAGACTTGAACATAAAACCTGACACCATAAAATATATAGAAGAAAATGTAGGTAAAATACTACGTGACATAGATCTGTAACATCTTTAAAAACTAATCCCCCAAAGCAAAACAAAAGTGAAGGAAAAATAAACAGCTGGGATTACATCAAACTAAAAAAGCTTCTGTACAGCAAAAGAAACACTAGCCAAACCAAAGAGACACCCTACTGATTGGGAGAAAATTTTTGTACTGCATGCAACTCATAAGGGACTGATCACAGAAATCTACAAAGAGCTCACAGGACTCAACAAAAACAAAGTAAGCAATCAGTCAAAAAATGGGTAGAAAAGCTAAAAAGACACTTCTCCAAAGAGGAAATGCAAATGGACAATATGAAAAAATGTTCCACATCCCTTATAATCATGGAAATGAAAATCAAGACCTCGCTGGTGGCGCAATGGGTTAAGTCTTAGCCTATGAAGCTGTCCACAGCCACTGCAGCACGAGTTCGATCCCCGGCCAGGGAGATTCCCACATGGCGCAACAGACCTCTCCTGCCTCTCCCACTGCTCCCCTCAGCAGTGTACCTCAGTCAATCCACCTGTTGTGCTTCTCGCTCTCTCTGGTGAATCCTCTCACCACCCCGCACCTCTGGCCTGCACCCCAGTTTTTGTATGCATAAATAAATAAATCTTTAAAAAAAACTTTAAAAAAATAAATGCAAATTAAAAACACAATGAGATACCACCTTACACCAGTGAGAATGGCTCACATTAAAAAAACAGACAACAACAAATGGTGAGGATTTGGAGAAAAAGAAATTCTCCTACACTGCTGGTAGGAGTGCAAACTGGCCCAACTACTATGGAAAGCTGTATAGAGGGTCTTCAAACATCTAAAAATGGGGATACCATATGACCCAGCAACTCCACTCCTAGTGATCTAACCAAAGGGCACAAAAACACTAATCCAAAAGGATACCTGCACCCCTATGTTTATTGCAGCACAAGTTACAATAGGTAAGATATGGAAACAATCCAAATGCCCCCAAATAGCTGACTGAATCAAGAAGATGTGGTATATATACACAATGGAATATTACTCAGCAATCAAAAATGATAAACTCATGTCATTCACAGCAACATGGATGGAGCTGGAAGGGATTATGCTCAGTGAAATAAGCCCAGAGGAAAAAGAAAAATATCAGATGGTTTCATCTATAGGAGGAATATAGGGGAACCCATTAAGGGATCAGGGAAAATAATTATAATAAATAAAATAAATTAACAGGCAACTATAAATCAGAGACATTCTGCAGGGGAGGGGGAGAGACAGGGTTCTGGACAGGGGAGGTAACAGCACAAGGGGCTATGGTGATGGTGCATGGGTGGGGATTTTGCAGGGAATACACCTAAGAGGAGAAAGCATACATTGTACAAAAATAAAGAATAATGTAAGAAAAAAAGAAAGAAATGAAGAAACACATCAAGAATTATCACCGTAAGAGGAAAAGCACATAAAAATAATGGGTATTCCAGAAGGGGAAGAGAGAGAAGGGAACAGGGAACACATTTTTTAAAAAATAATAAATTTTTCAAACCTGAAGGAACTACATATTCAAGTCCATGAGGAGATCACCTGGTTACCTATATAGTTAATGAGACTTACAACCAAACAAACAGTAATAAAACTTCCAGGAGTTCAAGACAAAGAACAAATATTGAAGCTGGCTGGGGGAAGAAGTAGATAACCTTCAAAGGAACCCCAGTCTGGCTTACATCTGACTTTTATGAGGAAACACAGTGGGCAGAAGAGAATGGAATGATTTGATCAAAATAGTTAAGGATAAAAAATGCGATCCAAGAATACTTTATTCTACAAGGGATACCTTCAGATATGAAAAAATAAAGACCATCTACGACAAGCAGAAGTGGAAGTAATTTGCAAACACTAGAGTCCCCTTCCAAAGATGTTGAAAAGAACTTGTAAATCTAAATTAAAGGGGAAAAGGAGACTGAAGGAGGAAATAGGTCAAACCAAAAATTAAGGACAAAATGAAACTAGAGTACTATCATACACCATGCACAAAAATTAACTCAAAATGGATTAAAGACTGTAAGACCTGAAACAATAGAATAAATAGAAGAAAACAGAGGCAAAAGACACACTTTTAGTTGTCGAGGACATATGGGAGACAAAACAGAGCAAATTCTACCAAAACTTGTGCACAAAACCTACAATGGTTTTATATTAGTATGGAAGAAGCACAACTTAGAACAGGATTCAAGATTCTTATAACTTTAGGTGCTACAGCTCTTCTTAAGTTGCTACTGCAAACAACTTTGAAAAGATTGCATTAGTCTAATAACTATCACTCAAATATTTCTTCTGTGTGTGTGTGTATATGTGTGTATGTGTGTATATATGTGTGTGTGTATACATGTGTGTATACACACACACATATATATATATATATAATTGCTACCATAATTTACTTATAATGTACTTTTAACCTCTACCCTCCTTTCTTCCTATTTCCACTTCCAAACACTACCAATATGGTTAATTTCTGTTCCTGCCTCTTCCTTGAAATCTTTCCAAGACACTGTAGACAATAGAAATTTTTTCCCACCAAACACATTGTTATAATTCTGAAATTATAAAAGTGTACAGTTTAACGATCATCTAATTCAACTGATTTGTTTTACAGATGAGAAAACTGAAATAAAAAAATTGGTGTCTAGTTATATTTTTTTTTTCAGATTTCATGCATCTACCCAATTTCCTCAATCATATTTGAAATTCAGGAAAAAACTTTAGGAGCAGCAAAAGTATGGCAGACAATGCAAGTGACTATTGTGGTGAAATTATAAAATGCATGTAGCTGACTAAAATACATTATATTTTTCTGGTACATTTGTTTTGTAAACATATTTCATATATATATCTATATATATCTATATATATATATGAAGTATCATTATGTTACATACTTGTCCATTTTTTTTTCACAATATAGAATTTCTCTCCTTGGGTGTGGTCACCATAGTTCTCCCACCACCAAAGCACCCATAATCTTTCATCATAGTCCATTTTATCTCTCCACTCTCCCCACCCCAGTTCTCTACTATCCCCCTCTTCCTGTTCCTCCCCCTCCCCTCCTGGACACCTCAGATAGATGGTCAGCATTCAAGGGTTGGTTTTAAAGTTTGTCTTTTTCTACCCCTTTGTTTGATTTCTCTATATTGTACTTATAAATATCATCTAGTAATTATCTTTCTCCTTTTGGTTTAATTCACTTAGGATAATACCTTCCAGTTCAATCCATGTTGTCTCAACTGGCGTGAGTTTATCTTTTTTGATTAGTGAGTAATATTCTATCAAGTATCTAGACGACATCTTTTTCGTCCTCTCATCTGTTCTGGGGTATTTAAGTTGTCCCCATATTTTGGCTATTGTAAATAGTGCTGCTATAAACATGGAATGCATTTTTCCTTTGGATTAAAGTTTTGCGTTCTTTGAGAAGATGCCTCAGAGGGGAATTTCTCGGTCGTATGTTAGATATAGTTTTAATTTTTTGAAAAACTACATTTAATTCCATAGGGGCTGGGGCAGTCCACATTGCTACAAACAGTGGAATAGGGTTCCTTTTTCTCCACACCCTCACCAGAAATTGATGTTTCTTGTATTTTGGATATGGGCCATTCTCAGAGGTGCTGAGTGGTACTTCATTGTGATTTAGATTTGCATTTCCCTGATGACAAGTGATGATGAACATTTTTATCATATGCTTGCTGGCCATCTACTTATCTTATTTGGAGAAGTGCCTATTTATTTCATCTGCCCATTTTTTTGGTTGGGTTATTTGTTTTTCTTTTTGTTGAGTTGTATGAGCTTTTTGTAGTTCTTTGATAGTAGTACCTTGTCTAATGTATGGTGTGCAAATATTTTAATCCATTCTTAGGGTGTCTCTTCTCTTTGTTTCCTATTCTTTCACTGTTCAGAAGCTTTTTAATTTGATGTAGTCCCAATTGTTTATGCTCAACTTTGTTTTCCTTGCTTTTGGGGATGGGTGATCAAAGAAGTTTCTGAGGTGTATGTCATGGAGTTATTTCCATGCTTTCTTCTATGTATTTAGTATGTATGTATGTATTTACTATGTGTTTAGTGGTGTCAGGTTTTACATCCAAGTCTTTTATCCACTTTTAGTTGATTTTCATGTACTGTGTTCAATACTGTTCATGTACTGTGTTCTTTTGTATGCAAATAACCATTGCTTTACTTCTTTCACAATTTGTATTCATTTTTTAGCTTCCCCTTGCCTAACTGCTCTAGTAGATGTTTCAACACTATGTTAAATAGTATTGGTGAGAGTGGATATCCTTCTCTTTTACTAGATCTTAGTGGAAAGGCTTTAAGTTTCTCCTAATTGAGAATGTTACTAGCTGTGGACTTGTCATATGAGGCTTTTATTATGTTAAAATACAGTCCATTTATGTCCATTTTTAAGGGTTTTCATCACAAATGGATGGTGAATCTTAAAAAAAATGCTTTCTCAGCATCTAGTGATATGATCTTGTGTATTTTACTTTCCTTTTTGTTGATGTGAGTGAATTATGCTAATTGATTTTCCAATGTGAACCATCCTTTTGTTCCTGGTATAAATTCCACTTGATTATGGTGCATAAACTTTTCAATGCATTGTTGGATTCAGTTTGATAGGATTTTATTGAAGATTTGTACATATACATTCATTAGGGAGATTGGTCTATAACTTTCTTTGTGTCGTTTTTGTGTAGTTTTGTTATTAGCATGATGTTGGCCTCATAAAGTGTGTTTGGAAGAATTCTTCCTTTCTAAATTTTTTGAAAGTGTCTGAGCAGGATAGGTATTAATTTTTCATTGAAGGTTTAGTAGAAGTTGCTTGTAAAGTCATCTGGTCCTGGATGATTTTTTTGGGAAGCAGTCTTGATTACTCTTTCAATTTCCTTGCTACCACATCTACAGGACTGGGAATTTTATGTAACTTGGTTTTCCTTCCCAGAGTATTTGTGCATTCACTCTGAAGTCCTTCTGTCTTGTGTAGAGCTTTTTATGGAGTCTGGTCTGGCTCTACCTTGCTTTTCTTTGATTTTTTGGGGGTGGGGGTTGAGGGACCTCTCAATGACCATGCCACCCCAACTGTGGGGTTTACGATTCCCCAGGTTGGAGTTTGCTGAACTCCTACGCCCTGGGTTGAGCCCAGGCCCACTCTCATGTCATGAAAATTCCTCCAAGGAATTTTGCAGTGTCTTGTGTTTCACTCACATGCATGGCTTGGGGAGTTGACTTCCAGTCCTGACACACACACCCTGGCGTCCTTAGTTCTTGAACTCCCTGGGGATGCCCTGGAGTTCTATAGCTGGTTTGAGTGTCTAGATTTTTCAAGGAGGACATATCAGTGATTTATTTTTTTTCTAGTTGTTTTCAAGGGAGAGGGTGATTCCAGCATCTTTATTCTGCCATGTTGTCTGCGTTTCCCTTAATCTGATTTCTTATTAAAATGAATTAAACTGGTAAAAGAGAACTCTGAAGAGGAATTGTGGCTTTTGAACACTATATTCAAAGCTTCAGGTTTTTTACCAAAATCAATGAATGGCAAAATGAAAAGAGATCTTGTCTATCTATATAGTATATGTGTGTGTGTGTGTGTGTGTGTATGAAAATTTGCCATTTGCAGCAAAATAGGAGGAACTCAAGGAATTACATAAAATGAAGTAAGTCAGAAGGAGAAAGACAAGTATTGAAATATTTACCTGTGTGTGTATTATAAGGAAACATTACAGATGAATAGAAAACCAACCAAACAAAAAAATAAAACAGGGTACTTGGACAACAGAACTCTTGTTACCAGAGGAGAAAAAGTGTGGGTGGTGCAAGGGTGGAGGGTATCTAATTGATGGTGGTAGATTATTTGAAGCACATTGAAAAATATCTTTAAAAGAGAATTTATTTCATTTGACTTTTTAAACATTTTAATAATGTCTTTATTGAGTTAATATTGATTTACATCATTTGCATTTAGGGGTGTAGGATCCCCCCCGCCCCTTCAGGTGCTGTTGCCGTAGTAGGACCACCACCAAAGCACCTATATTCCACGAATCCTTGAGCTACTTTGCTTCTTTGTTCTTGTTCTTCCTTTTACTTCCTCCTCCCCCTCTGGTTGCTTCCATTCTATAGTCAGCATTCAAGGACCAGGCTTTTAATTTGGCTATATCTGAACCTTTATTTTGTTTTTCTATATTCCACATGTAAGTGACACCATACAGTTTTTTTCTTTCTCCTTTGGACCAATTTATCTTAGCCTAGTCCATCCATGCTGCTGCAAGTGGCAAGAGTTTATCTTTTAATCATGTTTGATAGCTGAGTAATATTCCATTGTGTGTGTATGTATATATATGTATATATACATCTATGTATACATACATACATACATATATGTATACATGTGTATTTGTATCCTTTGGGTAAATTCCCAAAAGTGGGATTGCTGGGTCGTATGGAAGCTCCATGTTTAGCAGTCTGAGGAATCGCCATACAGCCTTCCATAGTGGTTGGACCAGTTCACATTCCCACCAGCAGTGTAGAAGAGTTCCTTTTTCTCCACATCCTTTCCAGCATTTGTTATTGCCTGCATTTTTAATGTGTGCCA
>PVIJ01011755.1:0-53182 GCA_004024925.1 Scalopus aquaticus
TGTAGAAGAGTTCCTTTTTCTCCACATCCTTTCCAGCATTTGTTGTTGCCTGTATTTTTAATGTGTGCCATCCTCTCAGGTGTGAGGTGGTATCTCATAGTGGTTTTGATTTGCATTTCCTTGATTATAAGTGATGTTGAGCATTTTTTCATGTATCTGTTGGCCATTTGCTTTTCTTCTTTGGAGAAGTGCCTTCTGAGCTCTTCTGCCCATTTTTTGACTGGGTTATTGGCTTTGTTTTTGTTGAAGCATATCATTTTCTAACGACAGTTTTGTTCATTCCTTTTTTCTGCCACAACTTACTTCTTTTACTTTCTTACTTGATTGGCTAAGAAGGCCACTACAGGGTTAATAGAAGTGATGATGGCACAAATTCTTGTTTTGTCCTGACTTCAAAATATTACAATCAAGAATATTTGCTGCATGACTTTTGAAAGTAACTTTCCTCAAGGAAATTCCCTTTTATTCTCACATTGTTAAAAGGGTCTTATTAAATTACGAATGGTTGCTGAATTCTACCAAATGCTTTTTTTCTACACCTAGTGAGATGTTACCATTTTCTTCTTTAATATGGTAACACTGTGGATAAAATGTATTGATTTTCCAACGTTAAGCCAACCTTGAATTCCAGAGATTAATCCACTTGTCATGATATATTGTCCTTTTATATACTGCTAGATTCAGTTTGATTTTCTTTTCACACACTATCTTTGCCAGATTTTACTATCAAAAGTGGTGTATTCACATGGGTTAAGAAATGGTTCCTTTTTTTTTCTGGAAGAGAATATCTAGGATTAGAATTATTCTTCCATGAATTTTTGGTAGAATTTGCTGGTGAATCTCGGTATGGAATTCTTTTAGAAGAAACATTTTGAACTACAGATTTAATCAATTATCATAAGTAGGAAGGATGAACATATGGCTCATCCTCCAAATTGGAACATTTTTGAGAATTAGTGGCACTATTAAAATAATTAAGGATATTAATCTAAAATAATTCTGTCATTAGCTACATCTAATCTTCCATTAAGCTCATCCAGTTGTTTTTTTATTTCCACTTTAATTTTTTTTATTTTTAGAAGTTTTATTGGTTTTTCAAATGTCAATTATGTCATCTTTACCACTGCTCTTTATTTTTTCATGTGGAATTGAATTACTGTCTAGTATCCTTTCATTTATGTTTGAAGAATTCCCTTTGGTATTTCAGTACATTTACAATTAACAATGATTTTTCTTAGTTTTTGCTTATATGTAAATACCTTAATTTCGCCTTATTTTTGAAGGGTAGTGTTGCTGCATATGGAATTCTTGGTTAGCAGTATTTTTCCTTTTAGCCCTTTCAATATGTCTTCCTACTGCCTTCTAATTGCCATGATTTCTGGTGAGAAGTCAGCTATCAATCTTATTAAGGATCTCTTGTATGTGATCAGTTGCTTTTCTCTTGCTACTTTTAAGATTCATTATCTTTGACTTTCAACCATTTGACTGTTGTGTCTAGGTATTAACTTTAGCTTTTTTGAGCTCCTTGAATGTGAGATTAATATGTTTTCATAAAATGTGAGAATTTTTCAGTCATTTCTTCAAATATTTCTTGTGTCCCTTTCTCTTCTTTCTTTCTGGGACTTTATGCATATATTGGTATACTTACTGTTTTCTCATAGGTTTTGTTCATTTTGCTTCATTTTGTTCATTTTGCTTCATTGTTTTTTCTTTCTCTTCTCAAATAGGATAATCTCAATTAACATACCTTCAATTTCACAGATTCTTCCTTCTGCCATTTCAATATGCTGTTGAGCCACTCTAGTGAATTTTTTGTATCACTTATGTGCTTTTCAATGTTAGAGTTTCTATTTTTAAAACTTATACCTTGTATTGTTTAGTGAGACACTGTTCTCATACATTCTTTTAATTCTTTAGACATGATTTCTTTCAGAGAACATCCATACAGCTGATTTAAAGTCTTTGTTCTTTAAGTCCAATACCTGGGCTTTCTCAAGGACAGTTTCTATGAATTTTTCATCCTATATATTGCGTCTCTACTCCATATATTGGCTGTAATTTTTGTTGTTGCTTCCCATGTCCTATGATTTTCGCTGGAATCTGAACATTTTGAATACAGTGTGACAAATACCCAAGGTTTGTCGCTGTTGATTTGTTTAGTAGTTTTGATGAACTAATTCTGTAAAGTCTGTTTTCTTTGTCATGTGTGCCACCGAAGTCTCTGCTCAGATGGTTTAGTGGGAAGCTAATTATTGGACAGATTGCCTTAGATGTTTTGAACCAAGAAGTCTTCCTTCCTGTACTGAGAGGATTAGTGAGTGTTGGCATGCTTCAACAATCTGATAGGTGGTCTACATCTCTTCTTTAGTCTTCACTTTTTTGCTTGTACTGAATCTCAAGGTCAGCCAGAGGTAAGCGATTAGAGCCTCCTCAGGTATTTTCTCATAGTACGCATTATCTTAAATATTCATACAGCATTCTGGGTTCCCAGGGATGTTGAAACTTTTCAAGATATCCTTGGACACTCATTCCCCATTTTTTTTTTTTTTTTTTTTTTTGGCTAGCCTCTTGTTAGCCCCAAACGATTTTACTCACCTCCAGCTGCTGTGGTATTAAACAATTGTTAGTGATTGTTTTAGACAAATATCACAGGGATGGACTTCTTGCACAGAGTGAGTTCTGAACTAGGTAAAATAAAGATAATACATTCAAATGGAGCTTTTCCAGTGTTCGTAACAGGTCAAATAATGTTAGATCTCTGGAGGTAGGACATTTGGGGCACTCTAAATGCATGTAGCCCCTCTCAGTGCCTACTAGTCTACTGGTTTTCAAAACTTCTGTAGTTATGGTGAGAAGGGGACTGGAACTGGGAAAATCAAAATGCCATAAAGTTCACTGTTCTTACCAACACTCAGGATTTTTTTTCTTATACAAACACTTTTTGGACTGTTGCAAGCCTTTTCTGGAGGTTTGAAAGGTTGATATATTTTTAAACCATTTTAGTCACTGTTCTTTTATGGAGAAGCAAACTTTCTGTCATTCTGGAAGTGCAAGGTTTATTATTATCTCTTGCTATCATGAATAGATCCCCTTAGCCTCCTGTCTAAATCCTTGAAGGCAGTGCAGTATTTTCATCCAATATCTTACAAATACTATAACAAGGTGGTGCAAAAGACAGAGCAAACAGGAGAAATGATGATCAGAAATGAACAGGCCTTGATGTTTTTTGAAAAGCACTGTTCTAACACCCCCTCTAATGTATGACCTTGCCTTTAAATGGCAAAGATCTGCCAGTTCTTCAAGATTTTTAAATTTCTCATGTAAAATGAGGGAATTAACCAACAAAAATAGAAGTGCAGCAAAGAAAATCTGATAAGGATGGAAGTGAAATTTGAATGAAATGTTTCACAGAAAAAGAGAGACAACTGTAGGAATGTTTACACAGCCAGAGACCAGGTATGCAAGGCAGAAGAATTTACTAAATGAGTGAGGAAAGTGATTGGGACAAAAAACTTGAGGATGTTCCAGAGGACTCCACATTTAAGGAGTTCTTTGATCTGTTTCACCACATTGAACATGCAGAGGATAAAATGTTCAAAGTGACCCAAATGTGACACCTTGTTAAGGCACAGCCAAGAAGCTTTCTCAGCATATACCAGTTCTACTTGGAGACAAGCACTGTTCAAGTTGCTCTTAATAAGCTTTTAAAATTTTTTACAAAGAAATAAAACACTTTAGGTTGTAATGTTTGTCGTGTTCTAAATTACTAAGGGTCCTGGAATAATCTATATTTTCCCCATAGATTATTAAAATAGTTTTGCACGGCTCATGCTCCTTTCCACAGTTCTGAACTTCTGTGCTCTCTCTCTTGCCTCTCCCTCACTCTATATATGGATCACATGTCTGTATCATGCATGTACATACACACACACACACGCAGTGTGCACCTAAAGATGCATATAATCACATATATGCACAGCGTGTATAGATGCCCGCTGCACATATGTACTTACATTGTGTGGATTCACATACAGGCATGTGTGCATTTTAAATACACACAAAATTTCCAAGCACTTGAGGCCATAACACATCAATGATGGTTACAAACCTCAAGTGGCGATTATCAATTTTAAAAATGACGGTGCCCCCCTCTCCCCGCCTCCCCTGGAAGCTCACGGTTGGGATTGTTCGGCGCCTGAACGGACCAACCTGGACTCCCGCCCTCCCCGGAGGAAACTGAGGCAGGCGAGGGCACCATCCCCGGGCGGCGTCTGCTGGCGCGGGCGGCGGCCGGGCCTCGCCCGCCACTCCCGGAGCCCGCGCCCCGCCAGCCCCGCCGCCAGGGAGGCCCGCGCCCGCCGCCCGCCCGGTGCGCCCGGCGGGGAACCGGGGCTCGCTGGGTGGAGGGGGCGGCGCGGGCGGCGGCGGGGGCGCCGAGCCACGCACGGCGGCGGCGGCGGGAGCGGCCGGGCACGCACGGCGGCGACGGCGGCGGCGGAGCGGGAGCCGGGCGCGCACGGCCGCGGCGGCGGGAGCGGCGGCAGCGGTGGCGGCCGATGGCCCAGAGCTGATCTATGCGGCGCCTGGAGGGGCTGTGTCTGCGGCGCCGGCGGCGGCGGCGGGGCCCTGGCCGCGAGCGGAGCGGGGACAAGATGAAGTACCAGAAATACCTGACGGTGCTGCAGATGGCCATCGGCGTCACCCCCTCCAACCGCGGCAGCCTCCTGCCGCTCAAGAGGAAGCTGTGGTGAGGCGCGCGGGCGCGGGCGCGGCCGGCCGGGCGGGCGCGGGCCGGGGCGGGCGGGCAGCGAGGTCGCCGGCGACCGGGCCCCGCGGCGGGGGGCGCCGGGCGCAGGGCGCAGCAGCCATTTCGGGGCCCCCGGCCGAGCGCGCCGCGTCCCGCGTTCCCCGGGCTCTTTGCGCCCGCGACCCCCGGCGGTGCCGGCGACGCGTCGAGCGGCGCGCCCCGGGAGGGAGGGGCCGGCTGCGGGCACCGGGCGCGGGGCTCCGGCGGCGTCTGCCCTTCCCGCCGCATCCCGGCGAGATCGCTCTCGGAATTGCGCGCCCGGCTTCCTGGCGGACGGCTGGCATTCGTTACCCCGGTGTGCGCGTCCTCCGTTATTTCTCAGCATCCGTCTGCTCTTGGGGACCCAGGAAAGGGGCGAGCCTCTCCCACGGTAAGGGGAGTAAGTTGCGGATGATAATCGCAGTAGCAGGGGCAATACTGCATCTGCAGGCGTACCCCTTTCTCTGACCTGGAAACTTATTGGGGTAACGGAAGAGGACGCCCTTAAAGAAAAATGGCTGGAAGTTACCCAGATCTGGTTTGCTCTGTTGGTGCTGCGTTATGTTGCGATTTGTTAGCATTTAATATGTCAGATGGAATCCCGAGGCATTCCGTGGACCTGAGACTTAGGTATAAAGCTCTGTCACAAAAGGAATAAATAAGTGAAGGAACCAGGCTGAAAAAAAAAAAAAAGATGCATGTAATCTTGGTATTCGGTGGTCATTTTAAATTTAACATTAGCAATCAATGTAGTTCATGGCGGTTTTATTCAATTCAGTTGAGCATCGTCTGATTTTAAGCTTATAGAGAAAAGGACATAAGGCTGCTTTCAGGCATTTGAGAAAAGTAGTTTCTATCATATAAGACAAAATGAGAGAAACATAAAAATTGAGCAGTTAGGAAGAAAAGGAGTTTAAAAAAAATACCAATAGTGAAGAATTTCGGAGACGACCAAGAAATACAGGCAGTGAAGTTCAAATTTCAGCTGTGACACTTACTGTGTGACCTTAAGTAAGTTACTGGAGTATCTGTTTCTTCCGCTGTAAAATGAGAATGATGTTAGATGCCTCAGGGGGTCACATGCAGATCAACTCAAATAATGAACAAAAGTACCTGCCGCTGGTGCCTGGCTGAATAACAGGTGCTGAGGAAATACTAGTTGTCCTCTTCCCTGCCTTGCCTCCATTTGGAAAAAAGAAAAGTGAGAGGTAAATTTATCATGTAAAAGAAATTTCAATTTGATGAACAGCAAGTGACAACACATTTAAGGCTAGACTGGTGGAAGTGTACAGTAGTCGCTTGAAGAAATGTCTGTGGAAGAAGGTTTTAGCAAATAAATGGAGATATCTCACTGTTGTGAAGCAGGAAGCAGTAATATTTGTAGATGACTTTTCAGGTTGCTGTGTACAGGAGAAAAATAAAGAGGTCAGCAAGAATAGTCTTATCCCCCGCCTTGCTTTTCTCCTGAGCATTTATCAGTATATGACTCTGTACATATTTAATTTAAATTCATATATACTGCCCCCCTCCCCCACTGGAATGTAAGTTGCATGAGGGCAGGGCTTTGATCTGCTTAGTCCATTACTAAATCCTCTTCAGCTGGTATCAGGCACAAACGGTATGTGTTGAATAAATTGCTCGTAATGCATACTAATGGGGAAAGAAAGTTAAGAAAATCTGTTTTCTTGATGCTAAATTTAAAGTTAAGATGAACTAATATTTAAGAAGCTGTTCTGAAAATCTATTCCTCAACACAAGAGTTTGTGAAGAGAGGACACAAGGAAATAATAATCAGGGTAACTTCTGTGTTCTAGAGATTCATGATTGTGGGAGGCAGTGAACTGGGATCAGGGTTCCAAACCATCTTGATACAGGTTGGAGAAGTTGGGGGCTGGATCTCGTTGAACTTCTCCACAGTGTTAAACAAGCATTTCAGATTTTCCACTTAATGTTAAATGAATTTGCAAATGATAAGCCAGTTAGTTTCAACAGTGACAAAGAGCATGCCCTACAAAAACTTTGGAGTGGGTGGTATTTTTAAACATAGATGTATAATCCTTTTTCTTTCTTTTTTTAAGTTGGAGGATATTCTGCTGCCTGATTCATCTATCTCATGTCCTCTGGAATTTGTTTTCTAGATAGCATTTCATTTCACCAGCATAGCAACTGCTCCTGGAGCATTTGGGTTGGAAAGCTCTGTTACATGGCTTCAAGTGCTGAGGACGTGGTGGGTGGGCAGTAGTAGCAGACACCAGCCATGTGTGTCAGACTTCAGCACGCACCAGCTTGTGCAGGTTTACAAGATATGAGGGTGCAATGTGATTATCGGTCGTGGCACATAAGAAGGTGTTTATGAGAGTGTCTGTTCTCTGTGTTTCTCTCAAGTTTTTGCGTTCTGTATGGAAAGACTGCATGCTTGCAGAGTTGGAGCATAAAAGGTCTGGGCGAATGATCCAGAATGATCTCTCTTCTGGGGTCCAGATCCCCAAACTTCTTTCTAGTTGGGAATTTATGTTCATATCTTTCCTTTGTGCGATATTTTCCTGTTTTTCTAGTTGGCTCTGCAACTCCTTTCAGGAGTAATATGTTTGCAGAAAAATGTAGATGGAAATTAAAGTAGACTAACAGCCAGACCTATGTCAATGAAACCTGCAGGCATCTTCTCCAAGAAACTGAGGAAGCAGGAGTGTTTGGGAACCTGGAACTAAGGCTTATTACCTGTGGCTGGGTTTGTGCAGCCTGCTGCTGGCCTTTGGGGACTCCTGTGCTTGTCAGTGACTAAAAGAAGCAGTAGGCTTCTATTTACTAGGGCTGTGGTGCAGATGACCACAACTTAGAAGATTATTCTGTCACGTTGTTGGGGTCTTGAAGTCTGAAATCAAGGTATGGTCAGATGTGAGGATAAGAATGCTCCCTGTAAGGAGCATCCTTCCTTACCTCCTCCCACCCCTGGTGGCCCAGCCTTCCTGGAGGCCAGCACTCTGCTCTTGCCTCCCTCCCACGTGGCCTTCTCTGTGTGTCTGTCTTCTCCTTTCCCTAAGGACCTTTGTGGTTGGATATGGGGCCCATATCTGCAAAGAGCCTTTTCCTAGAGTCCCATTTACAGGTTTCTGGGCTAGGAAGTGTATGGAGGAGGGGCATTATCCCACTCCTGACACCAGCATGTATGAGGCCCAAATAACTCCTGTCTGCTTTATGTGAAATGTGAAAAATATTTTCCTAATAATTTTATTGTACTTAAAGAGACTTGATTTTTGCACAAGATACTTTTCAGGAATTTTTTTTTTTTAGAGAAGCTATTTGTTTTAAAGATTTATTTATTTATGCATACAAGCTGGGGTACAGGCCAGAGGTGCAGGGTGGCAAGAGGGTTCACCAGAGACAGAGCGGGGAGCAGAACAGGCAGATGGACGGAAATACACTGCTGAGGGGAGCAGCGGGCGAGGCAGGAGAGGTCTGCTGCGCCATTTGGGAATCTCCCGGGCCAGGCATCGAACTCGCGTCGCTGCTGCCGACACCTCCACAGTGCAGCACTTAACCGCTGTGCCACTGGGGAAGCCCATTTTCAGGAATGTTTACATGAATCTTGGGGAGAGGGAGGTTAGTGTCATTTCTTTTTTTTTCATGCTTCCAAATATGTTACTCCAGGCTCAGTAATTACTGAAGTCTAAGCACTATCAGTTTATTCAAGTAATCACCCAATAATCAGGTTCTGGAAATTATGAGAACTGTTACCACCTGCCAGGCCCTGGATAAAAGTGCTTTCTGACCATCCTGTCATTTAACCTTTTGCACCCCAGTGAAGTTAGGTGCTGGGTTTGCCCAGTTTTATGAATGATGTCTTTGGCTTACCCAGAGGCACACTTAGGTTTTCACTCAGTTGGGGTTAAAAACACATTTGAGCAGGGACATGACATCCTACTCAGGGAGAATGACTGAAATCAGCTACTGAATGACTGGGAAACACCTATTAGAATGTGTTTTTTCCAAAAGTGTGATCCGTGGCTCACTCAGGGGTCCGAGAAGTCCCCCTGCTGGGCTTGGAGCAGCTCTGATAGCCAAAACCTTTCTCCGTTTCTTCAATGATCAAGTTACACTGGTCAACAAATTTTTACAAAAGTCATGTTACTGAAATAAAATTAGTCATTTCCTATCAATTTGTATGTGCTCAACTCGAATATGGCAGTCAAATTTTAATTTTGGCTCTAATTTTTTTTGTAATCTGCAATAAATGGATGTTTACATCACGAAATGTATGCCAATAGTATCAGGCCTACAGTTGATCCTGTAAAAAATCAAGTCATAGACTACTACTTAGATTTATTCGATTGTCTCTTGTACAAGCTGTTCAGGAGCATCTCTAGGTAGTGTCCAGCAGTAGTCAGCCCACATTGTAGTGGACAATTTCCCTGGTATCTTTGTTCCATTGATGCAATATCTTGATGAAAACGTTCGCCATGTTCATCACTGACCATACCACAGTTTTCAGGGAAGAAATCCCGATGGGAATGAAGGAAGTGGATCTTTAGAGACATAGTGCAGCCAAGTTTCTGATACTGCATCAGCATGTCTTCTACTAGTTCCTTGTAGTTTTCTGCCCTAACAGTCCCAAGAAAGTTTGTAGACACTAGGCGAAAAACATTCCATGCTTGTTTCGCATCACCCTGCAGCAAGTTGTTGAACCAGTCATCTTTGAAGAGCTCTCGAATCTGAGGACCCACAAAAATTCCCTTTTTAATCTTTGCTTCACTGAGTCAAGGAAATTTTTCATGCAGGTATCGGAAAGCTGGCAAGGTCTTGTCCATGGCTTTCACGAAATTCTTCATCAAACCTAGTTTGATGTGAAGGGGTAGTAACAGGATTTTGTGAGCCTCGACCAGAGCTGGGTGCTGGATATTCTTCTCTCCAACTGCTACATTTTGTCTGCGAGTCCATTCCTTCTGCAAGTAGTGCAATTCACTTGCTCAGCTATCCCACTCACATAAGAAACACATGTATTTTGTATATCCCTGCTGCAGTCCCATTAAAAGGGCAACTAGCTTCCAATCACCGCAGACGTGCCAACTGTACTTGTTATAGTCAATGGAATTCAGTAGGTGTTTTAAGTTATCATATGTCTCTTTCATGTGGACAGCATGCACTACTGGAATAGATGGAAGATGGTTTCCATTGTGTAAAAGCACAGCCTGAAGACTCAGTTTTGAAGAGTCTAGAAATAGTCCCCATTCTTGTGGGTCAGCAGTGATTTCTAAGGCATTCATGAGGCCCTCAATATCGGAACAGAATGCCAGAGTACTTTCCTTTCTGAAGAAAGGCTCCAACTGCTGGTGGCGCTTTCGATAGAAAGTAATTGTGACATCTTCTTTTGGAAGATTCCATCGTTGGAGCCTTGATCCTAGCAATTCTGCCTTGTTCTTGGATAAGTCCAAATCACAAACCAGGTCATTTAGTTCTTCCTGTGTTAGTGTGTGTGGGGTTGATGATGCACCACAGTGACAATCTGGATCACTGCATGCTGATGGGACAGGGGAAGAACAGGTCGGCTCACCCTTGTCCTCATAAGATGAATCAAGAGGGTGTTCTGCTGGAGGTTCTGGAATAGGAAGTCCCTCACCATGTGGAACTGGTCTCAATGCAGATGGAATGTTTGGGTAGACTATTCTCGACTTCTTTTGCTTCGTTATTCCACTGGAAAGAGGAGGAACCAAGCAGAAGTAACAGTCTTTTATGTGGTTGCTTGGCTCTCTCCACAACAAGGGGACTGCAAAGGGCACTGATGGTCTTTTGCCACTGAACCACTGTGAGAGCTGTGTTGTCCATGTAACACAGCATATATGCGGGGCCCAAGGCTTGTCTTGGTCACCAACCTTGCATCCTATGTAAAGATAATAAGCCTTCTTCACTTGAGAAGTGATACTTTTCTTCTGGTTGGCAAATGTCACTTCCCCACAAATAAAGCAGAAATTGTCCACACTATTAACACACTTTCGAGGCATTACTCTTCTGTATTGTGCCTAAATGAATAAAATAATAACAGTTCTGTGTAACGGTATCTTAAACTGTCTTGCACAAAATATTCGTGCGAAATATTTTCAATGCTCTACCTTTCCGACAGGGCTTTATCTAGTGCACTGCTGACGTCAGCTTACTCAGCAGCCGCCTGGAAGTAGTATTGCATTGCATCAAAAAATGATGCAGTCAACTCTGGATGATGTGTGCATGATGGTGTTATGCAATGTGATGCAATATCACATCATTCTAGGCTGATTTAGGATGTTGTTGCAGTCCTACTGGATAAATTTATACAGTGAAACATATAAAATGAATTATATGAAATATCTTCAAAATGAGAGCTAATAAAAAATTTTCAGGTTATATTCATGTTCAGCACACCAAGATACTACAGATTAGGGCCTTTTTAAGTCAGCAACGATCTCAGTGTTGACCAGTGTTACAGGCCTTTAACGCATTATTATTGCCTGTATTTTTTTTTAAAGATTTATTTATACAAGCTGGGGTACAGTACAGAGGCGTGGGGCGGCAAGAGGGTTCACCAGAGGCAGAGTGGGGAGCAGAACAGGCAGATCAGAAATACACTGCTGAGGGGAGCAGCAGGCGAGGCAGGAGAGGTCTGCCGCACCATGTGGGATTCTCCTTGGCCGGGCGTCGAACTCGCATCGTGGGCTGCCGACAGCTCCGCAGCGCAGGGCTCAACCGCTGCGCCACCAGGGAGGCCCTATTGCCTGTATTTTTAATGTGTGCCATCCTCACAGGGGTGAGGTGGTATCTCATTGTGGTTTTTATTTGCATTTCCTTGATTATAAATGATGTTAAACATTTTTTTCATGTACCTGTTGGCCATTTGCTTTTCTTCTTTGGAAAAGTGCCTTTTTAGTTCTTCTGCCCATTTTTTGACTGGATTATTGGCTTTGTTTTTGTTGAGTTGTGTGAGTTCCTTGTAAATCTTTGTTATCAGTCCTTTATCAGTTGTATTGTGTGCGAAGATCTTTTCCTAGTTGGTAGGGTGTCTGTTAGTTTTGTTAATGTCTCTTTTGCTGTACAGAAGCTTTTTATTTTGATGTAATCCCATCTGTTTATCTTGTCCTTCACTTCCTTCGCTTTGGGGGATGTGTCTTTCAAGATTTTGCTGAGATGTATGTCGTGTAGAATTTTGCCTATATTTTCATCTATAAATTTATGGTTTCAGGTCTTATGTCCAGGTTTTTTATCCATTTGGAGTTGCCTTTTGTGCAAGGTGTGAGGTGGTAGTCTAGCTTCATTTTTTTGCATGTAGCTGTTGAGTTTTCCCAGCACCATTTATTGAATAGACTGTCCTTGTTCCACTGCATTTTCTTTGCTCCTTTGTCAAAGATTAGTTGTTCATAGATATGCGGCTTTAATTCTGGGTATTCTATTCGGTTCCATTGGTCTTTATGTCTGTTTTTTTTCCAGTACTGTTACAGGGCAGGGAGAGGGACACCCCCAAAACCCCAGACATGCCCTGTACTAAGTGGGTTCAGCCATCCGCCGCATCAATACAAAACATGCAGGACCTTTTGTGGAAACCAGACTTTAATACAATTAGAAAAGACAGAGAAGAAAAAGAATGTATTTTCTAAGTCAAGCACCCCATGTTATCCAACTCCTTGTGGGTACAAGTCACCCAAAGCAAGTCTCAAAAGCCTGCCACAAGTCTAGAACAGCTTATGGCAGGGACCCACACATAAGGGTCAGAAATAGCCAGACAATTCTGGGAGGAACCAAAATACCTTTCGGCAGGGACCCATCCAAAAGGATCAGATACAGTCAGACAATTCTGAGAGGAACAGAAGAAAATCAAAACCAAAATCAACACAGCCATCGTTAACCTCCCCACGGGTCTCTCACCCACATCAATTTCAACCAGTCCAGGCCAGTGCAGCTTCTTTACAAGTCTCTCTGCTCCTTGGGCCTCTGCTGGCTTTTCATCCTTCTTCCATCTCCTCCTGTCTTCTGTCTGTCTGTCTGTCTCTGTGTGTGTCCTCTCTTCTGTGTGTCTCAAGCTTCTCATATCCTGCTCAGCTCCACCCTACGTTGGGTAGGACAGGGAACCTGGGACACACCCCTTCTCCTGGGGACCACCCTGTTACAATACCATGCTGTTTTAGTTATTACGGCTTTGTAGTATAGTTTGAAATCAGGGAGTGAAATTCCTCCGTTTTCTTTCTTTTTAGTCAGCAGGGCTTTAGCTGTGTGAGGTTTTTTGTGGTTCCATATGAATTTCATCAGTATATGATCTATTTCTTTGAAGAATGTCATTGAGATGGAATACTATTCAGCATTCAAAGAAGATAAACACATGCAATTTGCAGTGACATGGATGGAATTAGAGGAGATCATACTCAGTGAAATAAGCCAGAAAGAAAGAGGAAGGGCCTCCCTGGTGGCGCAGCAGTTGAGCGCTGCGCTGTGGAGCTGTCGGTAGCCAGGATGCGAGTTCGACACCCAGCCGGGGAGAATCCCACATGGTGCAGCAGACCTCTCCTGCCTCGCCTGCTGCTCCCCTCAGCAGTGTATTTCTGATCTGCCTGTTCTGCTCCCCACTCTGTCTCTGGTGAACTCTCTCGCCGTCCCACGCCTCTGGCCTGTATCCCAGCTTGTATGTATAAATAAATAAATCTTAAAAAAAAAAAAGAAAGAGGAAGATATCGAATGGTTTCACTTATAACAGGACTATAAGGAAACCAAATAGGAGGGAGACACTCAGTGGGTGGGGTAGGGAGGGTAAGGGCACAAAATAGAGTAGAAAAGGACACAAGGGACCACGGAGATGGATCACAGGTGAATTGGTGGTGGGTTACCCAAGGGGAATACAAAATGGTAAAGATATAAATAACAATAAAAAAATATATATTTAAAAAAATAAATAAGTAAAGTTATGGAAATTACGCCTTAGGAGCCTGGTTCAGTTCTCCAATAGCACCATCTTCCCTCTGTGTCTCTGTGGTGGGTGGAGCCAGACCTGCTATCCACCTATTATATACCAGTTCTCTCAGCTCTACTGGTTGTTGAATGTTTTTTTAATGATCCTGGTGGTGGAGGGGAGAGCCATTCTTTAGTTCTATTTATGATGGGTTTTTTTTTCTGTTTTCCTTCACTGGATTTTTAGTATTACATGGAGACTTTAAGTCTTTATAAAATTTGCAAATTATTACTGAAGGTGTTAGGTTTTAGGCCCCTATTTGGTTTTTTGTTTGTTTTTTTAAAGATTTATTTTATTTATGCATACAAACTGGGGTGTAGGCCAGAGGCATGGGGTGGTAAGATGATTCACCAGAGACAGAGTGGGGAGGAGAACAGGCAGATCGACTGAAGTACACTGCTGAGGGGAGCAGTGGGAGAGGCAGGAGAGGTCTGCTGCCGCATGGTCATGTGGGAATCTCCCAGGCTGGGCATCAAACTTGTGCTGCAGTGGCTCTGGATAGCTTCACCAGTGCTGCACTTAACCCTTTGTGCCACCAGGGAAGCCCTCTAGGGCCCTATTTGCATAAAAGGAAAATAGTGATGCTTTTCTAAGTCAAGTGAGAGGGAAGCTCATGAAAAGTTCCTTTGTCAAAAATGTCTGTGTTGGGCCTCCCTGGTGGCACATTGGTTAAGCACTGCGCTCTGTACCTGTGGAGCTGTCGGCAACAGTGACGTGAGTTCGATGCGGAGATTCCCACATGGTGCGGCAGACCTCTCCTGCCTTGCCTGCTGCTCCCGTCAGCAGTGTACTTCTGTCGATCTGCCTGTTCTGCTCCCTGCTCTGTCTCTGGTGAACCCTCTCGCCGCCCCACACCTCTGGCCTGTACCCCAGCATTGTATGCATAAATAAATAAATCTTTAAAAAAAAGTATATTATTTCTGTATTAATTTCTCATGATAAAATCATACCACATAACCAGCACTATCAAAATAAAGTGAGAGAAAATAAAAAGAATTTAAGACTTTTATACGGTTTCACAGTTGTATTTTTTCTTTCTATTATGTCCCCTTTCCTTGAATGAAGGTCTTCATTATTTTCGTCAACACTTTACCCTGCAGAGAGGATATATGAGTATATAGTGTGCTGCTTATGAGAGTAATGGCATTGGCTTCATCAGTATTTTACTCTGGGAGGTGACTTGTAAGGTAGACTCATTGGAAATTCAGTGAAATAACAAAAAATGTGATTTTAGAAAGCTACAACTAAAATACTAAGTCTGAGTAAACAGTAAAGAAGGCCATCAGTGAACCAACATTTGGAGGTGGGGGTATTCTGAAATATAGCTAGTAGACAGGAGGCAGTGTACTGAGAGAAAAATCTCAGGAACCATTGAGCAGGAATTGTGCAGAAGATTCCTGCAAGGGGGTGCAGTGGGATCTTGAAGTAGTATCTGGAAAAACCACAAGGCACTTGGGGAATTGAACAGATTTTATGGATGAGCGTGGCTGCCCTCCTCGTCCTCACTGAATTGTGACAAGTATTGGGCTGCAGTGTTGCTTTCACACTTACTAAGGCCATGAATGTGGGCATTGGGGCCAGAGAGCCAGGCTGTACCTGAGATGACTGCTGAGTCCCCTGAGCCAACAGGGACATTATCCCACAACCCCTCCTGCAGCATGTCCCATCTCAGTGCCAGAGCTGGCAGAGGCAGGCCTTAGTCAGCCCCTCAGTGGGAAAGCAGGTGGTCTCTAATGCAAATATCAGGAGACTTTAAAAATCACCAAACAGGGCCTCCCCGGTGGCGCAGCGGTTAAGTGCTGCGCTGTGGAGCTGTCGGCAGCAGCGACCCGAGTTCGACGCCCGGCCAGGGAGAATCCCACATGGCGCAGCAGACCTCTCCTGCCTCGCCCGCTGCTCCCCTCAGCAGTGTATTTCTGATCTGCCTGTTCTGCTACCCGTTCTGTCTCTGGTGAACCCTCTCGCCGCCCCGCGCCTCTGGCCTGTACCCCAGCTTGTATGTATATAAAAAAAAAAATCATCGAACAGGGGCCTCCCTGGTGGCAGCGGTTAAGCGATGTGCTGTGGAGCTGTCAGCAGCAGCAACGTGAGTTCGATGCCCAGCCCGGGAGATTACCACATGGCGCGACAGACCTCTCCTGCCTCGCCCGCTGCTCCCCTCAGCAGTGTATTTCTGTCCATCTGCCTGTTCTGTTCCCTACTCTGTCTCTGGTGAACCCTCTCACCACCCCAAGTCTCTGGCCTGTACCCCAGTTTGTATGCATAAATAAATAAATCTTTAAAAAAAAATCACCAAACAGGTGGAGAAGGCCAGTATTAAATGAATTACTGTCTTCAATAAACAGAAGAACTAATCCCTGAGAAAATAGAAAAAACATTGGATTAGCATGGTTAGTTTTAGAAAGAGAACATGAAAGTATTTTGTTAATGAAAACATACTAGACACTTGAGAAATATAAAACTTGCTCGTTGAAACAAAAGCGAATGACTGGATAAACTTGAAAAGCTAACTAACAATGGGCAGGAGTAAGCTGAATAATCACAAAAGGACAGGGATCAAAGTATAAGACAAAAGTTAGAAGATCTTGAAAGGATTTCCAGGAAAGGGGGTTGGGTTTTGGTAGGGAGGTGGGGGAGCTGGGGAAGAAGGGAAATGAAGAGATGCTAATGGCATTCTTGTGTAAGAGGAGGTAAGAATACTAGCTGCTGTTAGAAAAATAAGTGTTTAAATAAGTGTTTATGTAAGTATTTAAAAATAAGTGTGTATGTGTGTATAGTTAGCTAGTGTTACAGTTGCCCTAATACCGTATATAACTTTTAAAGTAGTAATTGGAAGGGGAAAAAGTCCAAGGGCAGGTGAAGACAAGAAAACTCACTCATACTAAAAAGACAGGGGGAAAAAAAGCTTTTAAATTTAAAGAACACAAACTGTAAAACATTGTGGTAGGAGTAAATATAAATATATTGGTAAACAATACATTTGAGTGGATTAATTCTCAAAATTTCTCAGATTGGGTAAAAAAGGAGTGCTATTTAGCAAGAGTTAAGATACAAGTAAAAGAAAAGAGAAAGGGAGAGACAGGTACTTGAAAAGGTTGAAAATACAAGCACAATAAAAGATGGCAAAAAAAGGTTAATGTAAAAATGTAGATAGGGAAAATTACCAAGCATAGCATTAAAGGGAAATTGATACAGACCTTTCATGTGATAAAACTTTAAATCCCTAGGAAGATATTAGAACCATTCAGGTATCTAATAAAACAGATTTAAAGTATAGGAAAGAACATTTATGGATTTTTAAAGATCTAACAAATTCATATTCATTTTGGGAAACTGCAAACTAGTCTTTTCCCCAGAATTCAGCAATTCAGCAAGGTAGTGAAGACAGAGGTGTTGAATTACGAAATAAGTAAAGTGGTAAAATTGCCCATATATTTCCCAAATTGGTGTTCTTATATTACTGGTATAAATTGGTATAAAGCCATTTTGAAAGGCAGTACCTAGCAACATCTAGAAATCTCTGGTCCTGCATTTTACTTCTAGCAACCTTTCCTAATAAATACTGTGTTGTAGTCAAAGATGTGCATTACTTTATGGCTTAGTAACAAACATTTGAAAACTAAACTAAATATCCATTGATAAGGGAGTGGTTGAGTGGGTCTGTACTATGAAATAGGCTTAGCCATTGAAAAGAATGAGATAGGTCTGTATGGGTTTTTATGGAAAGAGCATTGAGATATTAAGTGAAAAAAGATGAGGAAAACATCTACAGTTTGATCACTTAAAAAAATTCAAAAGGAGATTAACAAATACATAAATAAACATGAGCATTTGTCTGGGAGGTTGTAGAAAAAAATGATTAACAGTAATTATCCCTGGGAAAAGGGATGGGGATTTGGTGTGAAGAGGAAGAGGGAGGTTTTTCCTTTTTTTTTTTTTTTTTGTATCTTTCTATACCCTTCAGTTATTCTGACTGTGTGGATGTGGTACTTTTACTTTAAACTGTAGCCACACCTACACTTTATGATAACTTATTTTTAATATATAACTCAAATTAGTTTTGCTAGCCATTCCATCTGCTTGTACCTTTCAAGCAACAGGAAACCAATTTTACCCATTTCAGACAATGTTTGAAATATAAAAAATTAAGTAGATCATCCAACTGATAGCTATTCTATGGTCATAAAATAAGGAAACTTGTTTGATAAACCACCCTTACAAACAAGTTGTATTACTTTATAACCTTATCTCTAAGACAGTCTTCTGAGCAGTAGCTTCCAGGTTTCCGGGACTACTGATCTAAGAGTCCCACCGGTAGTGACACAGAAATGAGCAAATGCATGACAGTCTTAAATGAGTGTTTTTATGCTTATAACTGTGTCTCAATGTGCATTCTGTAGATGACTGTGATTATTTGCCATGTTTTGCTATCTGTATTTTCTTGGTTCCGTAATGAAGCTGAATTAAGTGTAGCCTGTCTTGTTTACATTTTCAAGTTATTTTCATGCTTAAGGACCACGTTCTGCAGTGTCTGTGGTTGTGCATGATGGTCACTGCCTGGCACAGGTTGAGGTCTTAATCTGTAACTACCCCCTCAGAAGTAGGTGCCTCCCCATTATGTAGGCATCTTCAGCTAGTCTCATTGCTCCTTGAGGGCTACAGAGTTGGGCTTTTAGTAAATCTTAATTTTGGAATATTTGAGCTCTGTCAAGCTGCACAATGCACAGGGGTGTTTAGGAAGAATATCTGATAGAATGGTTGCCCGTTGGGGTGCTTGGCTTTTTGGTTGAAAAGAAGTGTGACATTTCCAAAGCTGTCCTTACATAAATGTTTGCCTCATAAGTGACAAATGTGTCCACCTATAAACCTGCCTTTTAAAATCATTTTTTCCCTTCTTGAAGGGTAACGCCATCCTCTGAAAATCCTAATGGTGCTACTTCTAGTGTCAGCCAAGGAAAACCTTCTTTGAGGCGAATTAAAGGTAGACTACACAGAAGCAAAAGCCTTGATAGCATCGATTTCTGTGAACTCACGGTAAGTAAACTGTATTTTTCTCATTTATCAAAGAATATGAAAAACTATTTCATGTTACTTTCATAAAAAATGCAACAGGCTTATTATGTGGTAAGCATTTTTTAGTGAAAACTGGTTTACTCAACAAGTTACCAGTCAGCCTACTTCCTTAACTGGAATCAGTATGATACATTTAAAATAAATGGTTCATGATGATGATTCTGATACACAGGCTAAGATATAGAAATGCTTCCAGAATTCTCTAAAAAAAATTGAACCAAGAGAGTAAATCTTACAAGTTCGTTGAAAGAAAAAATTCTGTGACTCTGGATGGGGCAGGTGGTACCGAGACTTTCTATACTGATCATATCACAGGGTTTACAAATACCTGCTCATTATGTTAACCCTGAAACTAAGAAAACATTTATGTCTGTTATACCTCAATAAAAACACTGAATTATGTTCAGTGGAGTATTAATACACATTTCTTAGAAAAATCACAAATCCACATGTTAATGTACGTAGCAATCTATGTTCGAACTTCAAACACCCACCTTTCTGGTAGTGGCAGAAAATAGAGTGACTCTAATGTTATAGGGCAGATTTGAATTTAATGTGTGATGGTACTTTCTTTCTATTTTAAGTGGCTGACATGAGTGGTCCTATTTTTTTTTCCAGGCCTAGTGACAGGTGTTCATAGGGGTTTGTGGCAAATTCATGTATGTCTTTGGAGGACACTGGCACAGACTGTCCCTTCCTGTTAATTGTATTTTCTTACCTTGTAAGAGATACTGCAATGCCATAAAGAAAATACTAGTATTTACTTGGCAGGTAGAAGGTTTTATTCATAGTTATGTATCCTTGGGGTCAATGGCAAATTAATAGAATTTGGGATGCTTGGTAGACCAGATGCATTCACTTTGAGCTCCAGAAATTTTAAGTTATAAAAATACTCTTGACCACTGTTGGGTCAAAGGTGGTAACAGTGTATGAAACTAAAACCTGTCTTATTTGAGGATTTGACTTTTGCATCTTTTGATTATAATTGATGGAAGCAAAATTTCAGTAAATGTGGATACTCCTTTTTTAAAGTTTTAGTGATTATTTTTACTAAAATAATTTACTCAGTTTTTTACTTATGCATAAGGCGTAAGAATGTGGAATATCAGACGACATATAAGCAAAACTTAAATAGAAATAAACTCTTCCAAAGTAAATTTTACTTGTTAGGTAGCATCTTGTTAAGTAGAAGTGGCAAGTAAAATGACTGAAGAAAATAGAAGTATAGTGTAAAGTAAAATGAATTGCTTTTCAAAAGGGAAACATGGAATTAATTGAGAAACAAATTTGAATCATTTGTTGAAATCTAAAAATGGAGTTGAAGCTTTCTCAGGTTCTTTTATGTGATATTAAATGTCACTGCTGAAACATAATCACGTAATTTATTAATCTGGCATGTCATAAAATATAGTACATTTACTGGGTCAAACAGTATCAGCGTGATGGGGGAAGAGATTACAGTTTCTCTAGAATATGACAACATAGAAATAGCTGTACTTTAAAGCTGCCTTCAGTTTTCCAGCAGTAGAAAGATTAATTCAGCTTTCAGTAGAAAGATTAATTTCAGAAGGAAAACTGGCAGTTTTCTTTTTTAAAGATTTATTTTTCATTTGTACATACAAGCTGGGGTACAGGCCAGAGGCGTGGGGTGGCGAGAGGGTTCACCAGAGACAGAGCGGGGAGCAGAACAGGCAGATCAGAAATACACTGCTGAGGGGAGCAGCGGGCGAGGCAGGAGAGGTCTGCCGCGCCATGTGGGATTCTCCCCGGCCGGGTGTCGAACTCGCGTTGCCACTGCTGACAGCTCCACAGCGCAGCGCTTAACCGCTGCGCCACCGGGGAGGCCCAGTTTTCTTTTTATTGTGATGGATACATTTGAAAATTATTGATAGTTTATTCCCTGCCTCCTCCTGTGAAAGTTGATGTGGCTGACATTGGCACATGGGTACAGTTAACATCAACAGAATTAACTCCTTTCTTTTTGATGATTTTCCTGTTTGACTTTATCTCAAAAGAGAAATGTCAGCATCCCTGGAGGGATGGCATTTTGACACTGGGGTTTAAAGGGAGAGAAAGTTGAGGTTTATGGAAGGTTGATTCTGGGAAGGAGATGTATGTCCTGGTGTAGCGTACACTCAGCTTCATGGACAATGTTTGTGATTTTCTACTTTTGAAGGTTGCAGAGAAAGGCCATGACCTTTGGTTTACTGATGCTTCATCTATCTTTCAGAAATGGGACTATATTAATAAAATGCATTTATTGTAATCAGTTTGAGTTCTTTGCAATTTGTGTTGGTTTTCTTGGTTTTTGTCAGCAGTGGTAGGTCATCAGTATATATTTCATTTACTCTCAACATTTTTAGCGTGTTAGAAATTTTTACAGTGAGCATGTTCTGTTTTTAGAACAGCAACAAACTGATTTTCCAAACAGTGTTTCCAGGTAGATAAGTTAGAAGAAATGTTTAAAATTGGAGTAGTCCAACTTTTAATCACAAGCTATGGGAATAATACTAAGATCCAAAATGCGTAGGGGCATGGACCATCTCTGGCATTGGGGCAAAAAAAGGGGGGGCTCTATTTTCCTCCACTTCACAAATTCTGTCTTCTTTTTTTAGAAGAAGAATATTGCTACACTTAGCAACAACAGGGTGGATTGTAGGAGGTAAAGGGCGTTCAGATTAGGTTTTCTAATGCACTTGACTCTGTAATGCAATCATGGGGAAGAAGCAAAGTTTAGAACCTCAGCCACTTCATCTGAAGTTTTTGATTTAAGGTCTGTGATGACGTCCACTTCTACAGGACTAGATTATCTGTATTCCCTTTAGGAAATAGCTTAGTTATCATAGGTACCTCTTCACAAATGTTCTGCTAATTCAAAAAGATGGACACTTTCGTCATATTTGGCATTATTTTTAAAATGTCCAGTTTTTTAAGCTGTGTAACTTCCTTTGACTCTCAAATAGAAAGCAAAATGAAACAACTTAAATTATTCATAATCTCCCTTCATATACAGATATGCATATATCAGATTTGCATGATCAAGAGAATAACATTTATGTTTTTATTTTTCTAGTTTACACTTAACTTTGCATAAGAAAAAAATACAATTTTGCAGCTTTTGGGAAAACATAGCAAGTGGAGCAAGAGATCCATTTGCTGTGGTTTGTTTCAAGGTCTCCATTTCGGCTTGAGAAGCATCAGGTTCCAGCTGAGACTGTTGGCTTTGGTCCTGGCTGTCAGATTGATGCCATTTCACTCCTGGGGAGAGGTGATTGTTTCAGCTTTCTCTGTGGGAATTAAATGGGATGGGCATTCTAGTTCATTTTGTAAACCCTACAGCATAATTGATTGCCATCCTAGTGTACTGGGGGGACTGGATGGATTCCAGTCCCCCTAGTTCCATGAGACGGTACCCCACAGAGACCTGGTACAGTTTTCTTAGGCAAGGCCTGGACTGGGCGAGTCTGTTATGAAGATGTGTTTGGCTTAGAAAACCTGAGCCTTTTAATGACTAAAATTCCATGTAAATCATGTGGCAAGTTTTTTTTTCCCCTTGTGGGAATACAGTGATAGAGAGATAATCAATATGAAGAAGAAGAGTGACCATTTGTTTTTAGATTTTGGTAAATGGTATTTATGCTGTTAGCTATTCCATTTCCCTCCGGTGTCATTGTCAGTTTAGAAATTTAGTTGCCTTTTTTTCACTTCTGACCTTGCCTTCCTCTTGGGTTCAAAGTGTAGTCAAAGAGTTTTAGGAATCTTTTAAAATTTTAATCATTAAAATTAAGGAATCATTTAAAAATTCAACAGATTGCTTGAAATTCTATAATTTCTCTTGATGATACCTTCTCCCTCACTAGGAGAATGGAGCCACATGCGAAGATTCTTTCACCTGGGGAAGCTGTCCTGCATGCACACAGACTCAAGCTGTGCATTTCCTGCTTTGTGGCATTAAATCTAGATTGCTAGTTTTCTCTTTCCGCCACCAGAAAATTACTGCAAAAAGTTTTACGTACACTAATTAATTGAGTCAATTAATAGTTTGTGATTTTGTTCCTTAAGCTTGAGTGAAAAGAGAGTTCAGTCAGCACTGAGAACCACTGGGCAAAAATGACACATTTCAAAACCTTTAGAGGAATTTTGTCATGAAAGGGAAAAATTTGTTTAAGGAAGGATAGGAATTGGGAGTTTGGGCCACACAAAGCTACTAGGATAGAAATGTAATTCTGCTAGGAAGGAACAAAGATAAAATGGAGACTTTTTGTGGGTAACTAGCAAGATCCACTTGTATACCCTAGCATTTGCATACCTTATGTTCACCACTGGACATACCAGAAAATTAATGCTGCATTAAGAATCAAACCATAAGTAGGTAAAATTACAATTGATATCGTGGAATTTTGTGAAAGTATTTTCTAAGACTTCTGCATAGTTGAGCTAGTAGTATATAGTCCACTCAGCCTGCAGGTTTGAAAATTTGTCATTCTCGATGCTATTTCTTAAATTGGGACATTTATATCATTTCAGATTTTTGCATAAAGTGAGACTTTATTAATATTTTGTGTTGTGTGATTTAGATTTGCACAGCTAAAATTTGCATAACTTATGACCACATCATACTCAGTTTAAGAAGGCAAGAAAAAATTATAGCCAGATGGTTAAAATACAAAAAGATTTTCTGCCTAAAGTGGTATATTTAGTTAACTCCATGGAAATATATCTATCCAGAACAAATTGTTCCCGAAGTTTTCCCTGATTCCAGAAGTCTTTATTTTTCTGTAAGACCTTAAAGGATCTCTTAAAATTTATATATTCATATTGCCTCCTGATCGAGTGTCATGAAACTGGATAGCTTCATAATAGCATAGGGTTCAGGATTTAGTAGAGCTCAGCATCAGTACTTGTTGAATGAAGAGATTTAATTAAGTGAGTAAGTGGCCTGACTGGCAGCGGGACTGTGTGAAGGACACTGAAAGTAGAAACAGCTTGCAAAATATACTCTGATTTGTAGAAAAGGTAAACTGTGCCAGACCATTCCCTGGTGCCTATAACAGACTAGATTCAAACTCTTTTGAAATTAATCTCTTTACCCCCAGTGTGTTCAGACCCATATATTCCAAGATGAGACTAGAAAACACTAGTCTGTTTAATAGTAACTCCTCAGCCCTGTACGAGTTCTAAAGGTAAAATCACTGGTTGCCCCAGCAACTCCTTAGTTTCAGAATTCTCAGTCTTTGCCAAAACCGTACACTGACTAACTCTTGACCCCCCCCCCCAGGCCATATAAATTGTATAAATATCCTTTCTTCTTTGTTGTTTGTCCTTCCATCCCCCTCCCCCTCCCCATTAAGCTGCTCCCTAGTTCCCTACTGTTCCCCGTAGAAAGCTTGTTTGCTTGCTGCAACCGGTTAATTTCTTTGACTGCAGGTGTGTTCCTGGTGGTCTTTTGCTGGTAAGCTTTGTCAGATGTAAAGAAAGGAAGAGACTTTTTAAAAAAGAATACTAGGTTGAATGAAACCAAGTAAACCCAGTGGGATGACCCAGTTGATAGGTCCTTACCTGCATGCTTCTGACTGCAGGACACAACCCAAAAGCATGCATGGTATGAAACAGTAACAGAATTCATTTACACAGGGAGAGAGTGAGCGAGGGAGAGAGAGAGAGAGAGAGAGAGACAATTCACAAGCTGGCCTGTAGCCAGATACTATCTGTCCTACCCCAGATAGCATCCACTGAGCAGAGACTAAGGTCCAAGCCCAAGCCATATGTGGCAATCTGGCTGCTTCTCCACGATACTCTTTCTCACCAGTGCTTTAACTGCCAGAAGCGAGCAGCTTGACTGTCAGAAGCCCCAACAGCTTAACTACCCCCAAACTTAAGCAGTTTAGCTGGTGAAAAGCCCCAGCCTTTTAACTGGCCCCAAAGCCTCAGCTCCACCCTTATTTCCCACCAGCCCTACTTAGGTAGGTTTTGCTGTAGGATACAGTAATCTGCTGGAACTGCCACTCTTACTAATTTTCTAAAGTGAGAGGAGTCAGAGAGTTTTGGGGCTCCTTTGTAGAAGAAAGGAATCCAGATACTTCTATAACTTAGGCGTTCCAGGTGCCTTCTGAATGAAGTTTGCTAGTTGACAACCAATGAGTTGCCCTTAATGGTACTTTCTTCATTCAACTGTGAATGTCCAGATACTTCTAAGGGACTTTTAGAGACAGCCTTGCGAGGACTCTTGTGTTTTGAAATGGTTGTAAAGCTCACTGTTCTTGTGAATTTTGTCAGCCCCTGTCTTTAACAGGCTTTTGGGTTGGTTTTGCAGCTCAGAATTTTGCCTCCCTCTTGGACCTATGCCAGCATCTCTCATCTCTTTAGTTTCTTTTCATTAACAACTCCTAGTTCAGAAGTTTGTTGGCTCTGGTTTTAGGCAGATTTTATTCATCAGACCGGGATTGAAAATACAGCCTTTTTCAAAATTTATGCCTTAATGAAAAGAATACAGACAACATTCTTTCAAAGAAAAGCATATAAGACCTTCAGTATTCTGCATTAACTTATGTTTCATAGTTGCTCAAGCAGAACTTTGATTTTGCTGGATCATCGCTGTAAAGCGTAGATACTGTAAGTAAACAGTACGCTGTGTGCAGCAGCAGGGGCAGTGCAGCATGCTTTGGGGGAGGAGGGAAGAAAAGAATCACAAAGTCAGTGACTCTTGAACTGGATCTGGAGGTGCATATAGGACTCTGTCGGGAGAAACATACCAGGTTGAAGGAGCAGAGTAGGGGATGGAGATGGAGCTGAAACACCAGGATGTTGAAGAAACTACAAGTTGTTCTGGAGCCCTTGAGCTCTGTACTGGGAGGTTCTTGAACCCCCATCCTCCCCCCGAGCTGGGATCTGTTCTATTGGAGGTTGAGGAGACACACATCTTTCCATTTGGGGAAAAAACAAAGGTTTCTTTCACTAGAATGGCTTTGTGAGCTAACAGGGCTGGAACCGGGGAACACCACCTGTTCAAGGGCAGGCAGAGTGAAGAAGTTCATGGATAGATGTTCAAAAACCTGAGGAGGCAGGTTCCAGAGGGCGTGTGTGATCTGCAGATACCTGAGCTCAGGTCATTGGGGGAGGGCAAAAGGCAACTTGAACCTGCCATCAGTGTGTGGTCATTTGAGGAGACGCAACAAAGGTTTAACTTTTATCTTCAGAAGTGATTTTTGCATTCAGGCCCAAGCTATCCTTCAGAACCTGCAGAGCTAATGTCACGAACCCTGATAATTGTGTCACATTCTGACAGCGCCCCCCAACTGAAAGGGGTGTACTGAATGGAGCTGGTCTGCTGGGCGTGTACTCATGGGGGAGGGCACAGGCAGAGGGACCTGACCTAGGAGGGTCGATGACCTTAGCCAAGGGCAGTGGGTGGGTGAGTAGGCAGGCTGGAAGAGGTTGAAAATACAGAAATATAAAGATAGATAGAATATTTTCATGCATGCCAAATGAGTACATTTAGAGAAGTAATTCCATTTTATCTAAAATGGATCTGCTTCAGCTTTTCAGAGATGATCTTTTATTACTTTTCACTCTGAACTGAATCATTTGATTTCCACATTTGTTATTGAGCAGAATAAATGATCTCTGAGGAACATAACAAATCACGTGGTGCATCTCTGTCTGTATGCACAAACACACACACAAACAAAACTAGTATGTGTAGAAAATTGATTCTGTTTGTCTTTGGAACAGTGCATTCTGTTGCTGCTAGTGTTTAAACTCATCTGGTTATTGTGCTTTTCTGGTAAAGTGAAGAATGAAACATTATGGCTGGTTTCTCCTCAGCTGGACTCGTAGTGGAGAAGGCTCACTCCTCAGAGCCTGACTTGGGCGCTGTCACCAGACCCAGTCCTGCCCGGGACACCTTTGTGACCTCTTAGTTCTGGAGGTCCCCTCTGTAGGTGTGGACAGCAGTTCTGTTTCCAGAGCTAGCTTTCCTCTTCCGAGGTGCAGAGGCTGGCGTCTGAGCTTGGAGAGACGGGACAGGCTGGGGACGTGCATGGGTGGGGATCAGAGAGGACCACCACTTCCAGGAAAGACGATGGGGGGGCGGGGAGAGAGGAAAGTCCCAGGCCACAGGGTGGGTACCAGGCAGCGAGGGAATATTAAAGGCCAAGGGGCCCTGTTTGCCCCAGCCTCCAGAAAAGTCACTAGTTAAATTCTAATAAATCTTATGTAGTGAAGCATTACCAGAAAAAACGAGTTGTGAGCAGGAAAGATGTCCTTAAAATGGGGCGTCAAGGAAGGAGCCGGAGGGAGGGAAGGGAAAGGGCACAAAATGGAATAGAAAAGAACACAAGGGACCATGGAGATGGATCACGGGTGAATTGGTGGTGGGCTACCCAAGGGGAATGCAAAATGTAAAAGACATAAATAACAATAAAAATATATATTATAAAAAAAAATAAAATGGGGTGTCAGCTTCATCTCAAAACTTGAATGTCCCTGTTAGCTGAAACAACGTGATGAATGAGCCTAGGTCAGACCCCACAGGCGCAGAGGGGTTTCCATTCTCCTGTATTTGCACTGCGCTTGCGTAGGCATTTGATGCAGAGTCCCATTGCCCAAGATGCAGAGCCTGGGGAAAGCACAGTTTCTGCTTAGGAGACTTCGTCCTGAAGGTGGGTATTGAAAGGAATATTTGGGGCTTGGACCCTCTCCCTTTTGCGCCAGGACAGGTGGGTGGCCGCATTGCAGATCAGCGGCCACAGGGGGGCAGAGCCTGCCAGCAGGTGGCCTTGGGTGAGGCCATCCAGCTGGTGTTAAAAATTTCCTTCTTCCTGCTCCTCACCCATTACAACTCTACTTACATTCTTGACACATGGACTTGAATGTGGAAATGCACATGGAAAGCCTTTCCAATTTCAAGCGTTTTGGTTATTTGAATCGCAAAGAGCGATTGATATTTAGGGAGTTGAGCTCTGCGGGGCAGAGTGGAATCTCAGGTGCCCTGTGCTTGTTGGAAGGTGGTTTGTGTGCCAGGAACTTTGATGGCCGGGAATAACAAGAAACAGGGCCACACGTCAGAGGCTCTGTTTTATTCTTTGGGATGACAAATGAAAGTGCTCTTACCATTTTTTAAGGACTTTTGTGCAGTCAGAAAAAAATGAAGCCCTTTTGTTTTTGTTTTTTTAAGTGACTTAGTTGAAATTCTTTACTTAAAATGAATTATATACCTGTACTCCAGACATTTTTAAATCATGTTTTGGTGTTCATTTCCATGTTCTAATGTCACGCGAGCATTTAACTTTTGAGCATTTAACTTCCTTTCTTCATTCTCTATTGCGTATTAAATTTTGAAAGCTTTATTATAGAAAGTAAAGATCGTAAACTAACTTTAAAAGTGTTTTATTTTTTCCCTTTTAATCTAACCATATACTTTGAATTACTGCATTTAGAATTCATGGTCACTGGCATTTTCTTACATTTTTTTCCTGAACATTCATTTTCAGCATCTTGGAAATTACACCATTTCACATATGCCTGTTGTCATGGCTTATGTTTTAAAACCTGTTTAACCTTTGGCTGTCACATGAATGTGATTCTTCTTATCTGGCAAGTAAAACAAGCACACTGGTGAAGCCAGGAATCTCTGAAGTCATTTGGGGTGACCTTGGCACCTTGACTAGTGATGCAGGCATTTGAGTTTTCAGCAAGTCTCTATCTTTCCCTGGCCCTAACAGTGCTGCTTTAGGGGTATGCTTGCAAAGCCACCAGCACCTCATGAGAGACGCAAGAATTTTAATAAAATAGTCATCATTACAAAAATAAGTAGGGACTTAGAGAGTCATTACTGAGAACTGGAGCAGAGCAGGTGACTCTAAAGTTTAGAAGGTAAATCCAAGAAAGACAGAATTGGTGAAATTTGAAAAGAAATTTAAGAGTAAGGAACTTTGAAGGCAGAAAAGGAAATGGAGTGCGGAGGCACTTGGTACCCTGACAAGGCAAATGTTAAATGTTCAAAATACCCAGAAGAAATACAAGTGTTGTTGGGTGGGGGTGGGGTGGGGTGCAAAAGAGCAGAGAGTTCATATGAGCAAGTAGAAGAAGCACCTGTGGAATGTGGAAGAATGTGGGAATAGTCATTCCTTTGTGACTTTGTTTCTAATGGCCACTCCCCAAACACTTCAAGATTCAGCACTGGTGGTCCCCTGCAATGCCATTGCTTGAATATTACCTCAAAAATGTCCACAATTGGGCCTCCCTGGTGGCGCAGCGGTTGAGCGCTGCGCTATGGAGCTGTCAGCAGCAGTGATGTGAGTTCGATGCCCAGCCAGGGAAAATCCCACATGGTGCAGCAGACCTCGCCTGCCTTGCCCGCTGCTCCCCTCAGCAGTGCATTTCAGTCCATCTGCCTGTTCTGCTCCCCACTCTGTCTCTGGTGAACCCTCTCGCTGCCCCACGCCTCTGGCCTGTACCCCAGCTTGTATGTATAAATAAATAAATCTTTTTTAAAAAAATGTCCACAATTAACTTACCGGTGTAGTTTAACCTAAAGGAAGATAACAGTTACTGCAGGAAGAAATTGAATGTTTTGTCACCCCACAGCCGGATGAAAATCTTTGCCAGCTTAACTTCCTCAAAGCACAGAGTCTCACACACTGCTTAGAAAAAAGCTAACTAGCTTTGCCTCTCATTAAAGTTTGTATTTGAAGTTGAAAACCAGTTTAGAAGTTCCAAATATTTCAGTTGTAGACTTCAGTTATGCATATACTTAGAAGGTAAATGTTCCTTTTTGAAATTTTATTACTCCTGTGTTTCAGGTCCCTTTTCAAGCTGTAATTAGAGACGTCATTGAGCATTCCTGTTTGTCCAGTTGGTTGGGTTTAGGCAAAGGATGTCCACGTTAGTGTTTTAACTTCGAGTCATTCAGGGTGGGGCTGACGCTTCACTGGTAAGGACAGCGGTGTGGGGTTGGATGTGGAAGGAGCTGGGAAGATCACAGTGATGACCCATCCCCCCTGTGTCCGGAAGAGCCACCTCAGTATAACTTCACAGAGTGCGTGAATCATCACATACCTCCTTTAATCACAGATGTTTAGGGAAACATGGGTTGGGTTATTTCACCTTGAATTTTTTTACTTTTAATTCTGTGTCTCAAACTAGCTATGGTGTTATTGACTGTGTAGCTCAGAAACATGGATTCTGTGCCGCATTCACCAAGAGTGTGGACAGACATTTGTATTATCAAGAAATGATTCAAGTAAGAGAAATCAATATTCTCTTTCTTTCAAGGAAACAAAAGCTTGTCAGTCATTTGTATCAGTAGGTAGTTTGAAAATTCCCAATAGCATTGTTTCTTAGGAATTTCACTTAAATACTGGTCTTAGTGCCCATGCCTTGGGTGATTTGAGGTAAAGAATGGAGGGAATTTTTTATATTTCTAGTAAGCTCCCAGATACAACTTAATGTGGTTGTTCCTTGATTTAAATAGAATTTTGTCCCATGCTAGATCTTGGAACAAAAGTTACCAAGTTCCCCTCCCCTGAGTTTCCTGCTCTCAGTATCAGCTTGACAGATCTCTGGTGACTGACACCAGCTCTTTTGTCTTGTCAGAGAGTCAAGGTCCTTTCACAGGTCCGTCTTCTCCCCTTCCTCAAGGCCTTTGTGCCTTGTTTTCCTCTTTCCAGGCATCTTCAATATTTCAGTGCATGGACTTCTCTTGCTAGCACTACACAGACTTCTGTCTTGGAAGGAACTGCCACTGATTTGTCACCTTCTCTTTCCTGCCAGGTTGGTTGACAGCGTGGAGCACACACGTCCTTCTCTCCTCCTTTCTTTGCGTTCCTGCCCTGACCCCACTACGGACCCCTTGATTGCAACCTCACAGTTCATTCTCAACTTCTTTATAGGATTTAGCAGTTGAGCTATAGCTTCTTAAAATTCTCTCCTACCTCTCTGGACCTTCTCTTTTCAGTGCTTTTACCCAACATCTTCTATGGCCCTTACCCTAGCATTTAGTCCTCACTCTTGCTTTCTTCCTTACCATCCCTTCTTCTTACTTTGTGTTATTCTAAGAATGACCTTTTGACTTAACATCCTAGAGCTAACCTTGTCTCTAAGCCTTAGTTTGCATCTCCTGCTGATTGATGGATGTCATCACTTGAATGACCTGCCCTTACTTCAGACCCTATTTTCTGTGCATATTTAAATATTAATGTGTATATTAGTGGAAACAAAGTGTAGAAGAAAATTTCATGATATTAACAAGGGCTGTGTGTGTGTGTGCATGAGGAGTTATTAATGACTTTTCCCCTGTATTTGTGTCTTTTTAAATTTAATGTTTTAATTGTTAAATAGTCTAGGTGTATATTTAGTATCTTTATAAAACTCAACAAGTAGAAATTATTTATTTAGAAACACATTTCTAAATTTTTAAAAATACTTCTAATATTGTTCAAAGCAGTTTTAGAATCTGATATTGGAAATAGTAACTAGAAAAGGCATAGTCTCAGAGAGGCTAAATATTCATTTTTCAAAATGGAGACTTCATACTTGTACAAATAGCTGTTATTCAGAGAGAAGACTGACTATTGATGGGTAAGAGATCTTTGTATATTCTGATTTTTAGTCTTTGATGGTATATGCATTGCAAATATATTCTTGTGTGTGGCTTATCTTTAACTTTCTTATTCTTAATTTTAATTTAGTCATTTTTATCTTCAGTTTTTTTCTTTATGAAGTTTGCACTTTGAATGTCTTAAAAAATCCTTTCTTGGGCCTCCCCGGTGGCGCAGCGGTTAAGCACTGCGCTGTGGAGCTGTCGGCAGCGGCGATGCGAGTTCGACGCCCGGCCGGGGAGAATCCCACATGGTGGGGCAGACCTCTCCTGCCTCGCCCGCTGCTCCCCTCAGCAGTGTACTTCTGATCTGCCTGTTCTGCTACCCGCTCTGTCTCTGGTGAACCCTCTCGCTGCCCCACACCTCTGGCCTGTACCCCAACTTGTATGTATAAATAAAAAATAAAATCTTAAAAAAAAAAAATCCTTTCTTATTCCAAATCATGGGGATGTTCTCCCTTAGGTCTTTCTAAAAGGTTTTAAGCCAGCTTTTCACATTTGGGTCTTTATCCCTGTAGTTTACTTTTTGAGTGTGGTGAGAGGTCAGGGTTACTTTTTTATTTTCAGCGTGTGGACCTGTTGTCCTGGCACTGCACATGGAATGTCTCCTGCTTGCCATTCTAATATGTAAGTTACCTGTCTGTCATATAGTTTCCACATATATGTGGGTCTGTTTCTCTTTTCTTTTCCATGCACTATTTACTGTGTTGAAAGCACACTACCTAAATTACTATAATTTAATAATGTTAAACTGGTGAAACAAGTGCCTTTCACTTTATCTGGGTTAGTTAAAGTTTCCTTAGCTGTGCTTAGTCTTGGATCTTTAAATATAAAGAGTGTGTGTGTGTGTGTGTGTGTGTGTGTGTGTGTGTGTGTTTCATTGGTCTGTTTACCTATTCCTATGCTAAAACCACGCTGTCTTAATTACTCTAACTTAGTAGCAAATCTTGAAAACTGGTGCAACAAGTGCCCTCCCACCTCACCCGCACTGTTTCAGGTTGCCTGGGCTGTGCTCACCCCTTTGATCTTCCTTCTAATTTTATAATCGGACAATCAGATGTCACAGGAAAACCCTATTAGGCATTTGATTAGAGTTACATTAAATGCATAGAATTAGAATGGGGAAGAAGTAGTATCTTCATAACTTGGACTCTTGTTATACGGGAGTGCATCTCTCCTGTCTTCTAAAATTACTTTCAATAGTTTTTTATGACTTCTTAGATTTACTATTTCACATTTAAGCTATTACAAATGGCTTACGTTTTTATTTTCATTTTCTAACTATGCTGGTTTATAGACTTGCTGTTAATGTCATTATTTTCATGTAATAACCAGCAACCTTTCTTTGTAATTCTAGTATTTATAGATGTTCTTGGGTCGTTCGGTGTGGAGTTCCTCATCTCTGCGCGCTGTGACAGGTGTGCCTTCTCCAGCCTTATGTCCAATCTATTTGTCTTTCATGCCAAGTACTCTGGTACCAATGGCGTCTGTGACAGCGGGCACCCTTATCTTCTATTGAGTTATTAAGTGTGATGTTTGCTGTATGTTTTTGTAAATCGACTTCATCGGGTTAGAGGACTTCTCATCTAGTCTTAGTTTGCTGAGTTTGTATCATGAATGATTGTTAAGGTTTGCAGTGCCTTTCCTACACTTACTGAGATAATGCAGCTTTTCCTCCTTTATCCTATCAGTGTGGTGAATTACAAAATTTTACTAATGAATTTTCCAGTATGATGTGGTTTGGGTTACTTATATATGTTTTACTTGACAGTGTTATCATTGTGTTAAGACTTTGCAAAATTGGGTTTTCTAACATTTTAAAAAGAGCGTGGCATCTATGTGAGTGAGATGTTTGTGTGCTGTCCTCATTTGCTTTGATTTCTGGGTTTTCCTACCTTTGTGATAGGAGTTGGGAATGATTTCTTCTTTTTCTGTTCTCTGGAATATGATGATTTTGCCCAACTCTAGGTGAATGGGAGTGTTCTGAATCCCTTTAGTTAGACTTGGCTAAGCGACCATACGTGGTAGATTAGAAGTATTAAGTGCATTTTCTACTCTACATTTTTGACTTAATGATATTTTCAGCTTTCAATAGGCTTTTCAGGAAGTGACCCCATGGTAAGTTGAGGAAGAACTATACTGAATAGTTTACTAAAGTGGTTTAAACAATTTATAAACATATCTTTAGTACCTGAGTGTTCCCATCACTCTTCACTTAGGTAGCACCTGCTGTTGTTAGTTTATTGAAATTTTAGCCATCATAGCTGGGGAGCAATAGGTATGCACTTTGGTTTTAGGATATATTTCTGTAATTATTAATGAAATTGAACCTCATTTAATGTCTGTTGGTTATTTTTATAGTTTCCAATTCTTTTCCATAATGAACCATCTTGTTTTTTATCTTGTGGAGCATAAGTAAGCAAAGCTCTTTGAACTTAAGTCACAACCTCTATTATCTAAAGCCATTGTGAATGTTCTGTTTCTTGTGGATTCTTTTCTCCCCCATAGAGTCTTATCTTGGTATGTCTGGGTTTTTTGATTGAATGCCAGAAAAATGAGAAAAAATTAGAATAAGTTGTGGTGTAGAATGATGTAGTCGTCCTTAAAATGGGTCTGTGTTTGTTTCTGCCAGACCCTTGGCAACCAGAGCCATCTGGGGTCACTGCAGCCCAATTTCATGGACCACGATGATTCAGAACTCAGCTGTCTGGGAAGACCTGCTGGTTTCAGTTCATCTTTATTTGAAAGGGGCATCCCTTCAGAATCCCAATCCAAATTAAGAAGTATTTTAGGTTTCCGTTTAGTGGGCCTTGGGCTCCAATTTCTGTTCCTGGGTTCCTGGGTAGGGCCACTCGATGAACAGACACCCTCTCTAGAAATCAGAGCATTCCCAAGGGGCAAGTGGTTCCCACATGCTCCCCATTCTCCCACGCTCTGTCTTGGCAGTTCTTCACTGTCTCGTTGGTTCTAGGATGCCTTCAAGAAAACGTCCTTTATTTCTTTTCCAGTTGTGCTCAGAGGGAAACGTAGTCCAAATTACTTAGTCCATGTCAGAATCTGATAGTTTTTTCTGCTTTTCATTCTTACCTTCTCTTTGTCTACGATTCTCTGTAGACTTTATGGGGTTTATTTTTCTTTTTACACAATTCAAATTTTGTTCAATTAAAGGCATACATTTGACTTATTTATGAGCCTTGTGGTTTATAACATAGTTTGGTAGATTTCCCTGGTGTGTTCTCCTGCTTCCTATGTAATCTGCCTTTCCCAGTATTTTAGTTTTGGGGTCTCACATTGTCCATCACAGGTATGAATTCATTCCTTGTTCCCAATAATTCTTTACCGTTTGATGGGTCTGTGGTTATTTGTGGAATTTTGATTATTTGTGGGAATGAGAACAGGGAATATGCAGCTAAACTATTTAAAAAAAAAACAACCTCTTTGCTTATAAACTCAGTTTGCTCTCTGTACTTTAAAACTGGGGGGGGGGGGAAAGCTTATTTCTCTTCCTCCCCTTTTATCCTGTTTCTTTGGTTTCACTGGGCTCAAGTATCCTAAGTCTAGGGCTTGTTTCACTGGGGGGAGTATTGGGGTCAGGAAATGAGTCAAGCCTGCTGCCCTGGCAGTGCCATCACCCCCCACACACATACCCTACCCCCCATACCCCCCTCCCCCATCTGCCAGCCACCAGGAGGTGCTGCTGAGAGAGCCAAAGGCTCAGGTGGGCTAATGGGACACCCAGAAAGACAGGCGAGGAGGGGAAGAGAAAGGCAGGATTGAGAACAGAGGCCACTGGCTTATTTTTTATCTTCCTTGCTATGGTGGTGAAGCTCTCCCTGTCAATAGTAAAAACCACTGAACTTGGCCCTTTAAATGGGTGAATTTTATGATGTGTGAAACATACCTCAATAAAGCTTTGCAAAACAAAGATCTGCCTGTAGAAGAGTTTAAAGGAGGATGTGTCAGAAACTGCGACCTGCTCATAGGTTCTAGAAGCCCGCTGACTCAGTGTGACAGGTACTTTCAAGTATAGTATACAAGGAGAGAGAGAGAGAGAGAGAGATAGAGATTGATTGATTATAGGAATAATTTCCTGGGCTCTTGATGAGTGCCACATCTTAGGAGTTGTGAGTATTATGCCCACAGCAGAAAATTGGCATTTCTCTTTGTTTTTAAATGTCTTTTTTTTTCTTAAAAAAAAAAAAAAGAGGGGCCGGAAGTAACATTTGCTGAACGCCTGCAGTGAGGTGAATGCCGTAGGGCCTCTATTTTGCAGCTGAAAAACTCAAACTGGAGGTGTTGAGTGACTTGCTTTAGTAACCAGGGGCAGAAAGAAGCATCCCAGGACTCAGAGACCTGGGGCCTGCCCTCTTTCCTGCACCCTGCCTGTGCCACGTTTGCCCCTTGACAGCGTCAAGGATTCAGGAACTATCAGAAAAGGGTTGTGATTCCCCTTCACAACTCTGGCACGTCTTACCGTTTCTGGAGTGGTGCCAACTCCGTGCTAGGGTAGATGGAAGCTGGGGAGACTGACGCACAGCCCTGAATGTTGGGGGTCAACTGTCAGACCCTGAGTGGGAGTGTGCTTGGGTCCCTAGGCCACGTGATCGTCTGAAGCTCCCTTGAGAGTTGTGTGACTGTTCAGGACTGTTCAAGAATCTGAGTAGAACACACATGTGTGCTGAAATCAGGGTGAACGGGTTTCCTTTTGTGCACCCAGCCTGCAGGAAATGCAGCTGTAAGTGGCGACTGGAGGCAGTGGCTGTACCTTTGAACCATGCATTGGGTAAGTGATTGGAAATTTAGACCGGTGTGAACTCTGTCTGTTTGTGTAGCAGAATTAGATCCTGGGTGTTCACTGTGGTCAAAACAGGTCAAATAAGCTGCCGGCACAGGTAGACACCAGCCTGTGTGCAGCATGCACAGCCCAGGAGTGCTGGGGGACTGCCTGTGCCTGCATTCCAGAGAAAGCTAAGAGCAGAGGCATTTGAGAGCCACCCCGGTGGACCTGGACCCCGCAGCATTCCTCACATAACTGCAGCTGCTCGGGCCTAGAGATGGGCAGGAGCTGATGGCACCTCCCTCAGCACAACAGCCAGGTTGGATCTCGGGTCTCGGCAGCACATTTCAGGGGCAGGGGCTGATGGCGCACCCATCTCTAGGTCAGTCCCTGTCCCTAGTGATTACTCTCTGTAACCCAGTGGCTCTCAAAGTAGACATGGTATTTGGACACCACCCCCATTCCCTGTCTGTGTTGTAGATTTGTATAAACACATACATATATAAACACTCAGGGCCTCCCTGGTGGCGCGGCAGTTGGGCGCTGCGCCGTGGAGCTGTTGGCAGTAGCAATGCGAGTTCGATGCTAGGCCAGGGAGATTCCCACATGGCGCGGCAGACCTCTCCTGCCTCCTCGCTGCTCCCCTCAGCAGTATTTCAGTTGATCCGCCTGTGCTGCTCCCTACTCTGTCTCTGGTGAGCCCTCTCGCCGCCCCACGCCTCTGGCCTGTACCCCAGCTTGCGTGCATAAATAAATAAATCTTTAAAAAAAACTCAACAGGAATCACACTATAAATAGATACACATCCTGGGTATATTTTCACATATAAATCATGAGCACTTTTTCCTTATTATTCTTTATTGTTTGAAGACATTTTAATGACTTGCTGCTCCTTGCATGGACATACTGAAGTTTATGGAGTCTTCAATTCTTAAATATTTAGATTGCTCTCATTTCCCTCAGTTTAAGAAATTGCTGCTTTGGATATAAATCTGTAAATTTCTTTCCTTAGGATAGATTTCAAAAAGATAATCTCTGAATGGTGGATGTGTTATTTTAGCCATTAATATGTATCATCAGGTGGTTTTTCTGTGAAAGGTGGGCAAACAGATGAGCAAGGAGCTGACTTTTTTCATACGGATGTTGCAACACGAACATACTAGAATAAACAAATAAGAATATTAAACTTTAAGGATGCAATTACTGAGGTGGCATGCAAGATACTCAGCATGTGGGAGAACTTTCTGCTTGTTAACACTTTTATTAACATATAATAATACATTATAATAAATAAATATAATAAAACAACACATCATTCATCCATATAAAGTATTCAAGGCAATGACTTGTATTCATAGTGCTATGTGTATATCACTGTAATTTTAGAGTATTTTCATTATCCCCCCAAAAAAACCCATCCCCCATTAGCTGTCACCTCAATCTCCCATCCTAATACCTCCCATCCTAATACCTCCCCATCCCCCCAGGCAGTAATCTACTTTGTTTCTATAGATTTGCCCCTTCTGGACATTTCATAGCAGTGGAATCCTACAGGACATGATCCTTTGTGACTAACTGACTTCACTTGGCCTCTCATTTTTTTTTAAAGATTTATTTATTTATGCACACAAGCTGGGGTACAGGCCGGAGGCATGGGGCAGCGAGAGGTTTCACCAGAGACAGAGTGAGGAGCAGAACAGGCAGATCATCAGAAATACACTGCTGAGGGGAGCAGCGAGGAGGCAGGAGAGGTCTGCCACGCCATGTGGGAATCTCCCCAGCTGGGCATCAAACTCGGGTCACAGCTGCCAACAGCTCCACAGCACAGCGCCTAACCGTTGCGCCTAAACTGTTGCACCTAACCGCTGCGCCACCGGGGAGACTGCACTTGGCATCTCATGTCTAAGGTTCATCCATGTAGTTGTGTGTCAGTGCCCCTTCCTTCCTCTGTAGGAGAGCTGCCTCAGCAGGAGGGCCTGAGAGTCTGCATTAGAGAAGGTGTAGAGAGCCTATGTGGGAACAGTAACCATGAACTTAGAGTGGCACCAAGTTTTTATGTCGTGGACTTTCTCCAACTTCCTTATATTTGTAATGGCTCTTTCAATAGTCTTTACCCATTTATTACCAGCTATTTGAGTTTTTCCCAGTCCTCTCTCTTTTGAACTCTGCTTCAGAGGGCATTCTTCCAGGTATATCTTTAGACGTTGATATGTTTGTACATTTTTATTTATTTATTTTTTTAACATAATATTTATTTTTGTTATTCGTATCTTTTACATTATTACATTTTTAATAGTCAGTTTGGTGGCTGCAAGGGTATGGCCCACTTGCTTTTAGACACTCGTGCCATGCTGCCTTCCCAAAAGACAAATGGCATCTACACACCAACCAGTGTACAGGAAGGATTCATTTGCCCACGTCTTCATCCCACCAATATCGTCAACCTTCCTCTCTGGTGATTGAGAAAAACACCAGTCTGCAGTGGCCCTGTTTGCCTTTCTTGGCACTTTTCAGGTTAAACAGGGTTTTTTCTTTTTTTTTTTTTTTTTTTTGGGAGGGGGTGGCATTTGTATCTTTCTTTTGAAAATATATAAGGTTAGAAATTTCTAAGTACAAGGTTAGAATTTATGTAGTCAATGATTTCAGTTTTTCATTAGTTCCTTCCACGGCTTTAATTAAAATTTTAATGATACCTTTTTATTTCTATTATCCTTAGTCTAATGTTAACCTGTTTACTGTTCCGGTATCCTTTCCTTTTATTGTTCTATTACCATTTCCTTTCTCCCACTTTTCCTGTGGCTTTTAATAACCATTTAATTTCTTTTAAAAATGCCACCTTCAGTGTTACTCTTCAAAATATTTATTCTTCTCAAGATACAAGAAACTTACAACCCTCAATTAGACATTTTCCCACACAGCTAACCCTTGCATTTTCACACCAATTATATCTTTTTACTTTAACTAATTTTAGAAGACTCTTAACTGCTAACTGAGGATTTTTCTTGGAAACTGAAGGCACGGCTTTTTACAAATTCAATGTTTATGTATAGCCTAAGGGTTAATCTGCTAATATCTAAATCAGAATTACTTATTACGAAATATCAAATTAATACACAGCAACTATTGCTGGCCCTAGCATTAATTTCCCATAAAGCAGGTTCTCTGATATCAATAGCGTTGGTTCATTTGTTACAACATTGACGAAAAAGAAAAATCTGTTCCCAGCTGTGAAGTTGGCATGTTCTCCCCACATCTGCATCGACTTTCTTCAGGTACCCCAATTCCTCCGCACATCTCAGATGTGTGTGTGAATGTCTCTGTTGTCCCCATTTGAGTGAGATGAGGGGAGGTGTGATGTGCCCTGCAATGAAAGCGCCCAGCCCAGAACTGCCGGCATGGACTCCAGCCACTGACCCCCTGCACTGGATGAAGTGGGTTGAGAAATGAATAAATGAATGATTGAATGAATGAATACACATGATTGTTGAATATTAGAAGTGTTTTGGATCTTTATTTAGAATTTTGTAATATTTTTATGACTAGAAATATGCCAGGAAACTCAACTCTTGTTTTTATCAAGTAGCCTTGAGTAAAAGTAGTTTCATTATAAGTTGTTTTGCTTATAGTCATTTCCAAGAACCCAGCGTGACCATTGCGAGGCTTACTGTACTTCTGTGTGGTTTCTGTTTCTGATTCCCCCAACTCCTTATTTCATTTTCCAAATTTCTCTTTTCTTTTTTGGAAAAAGTTGCATTCTTTGTTAGTCTCCCTAGAAAATATTCCTTTTTATTCCACATATTTACTATTATGAGTAGTCATGGTAAAAAGAGTCTGTCTTTGGAACCAGAGGTAATAACTCCAACTGTTAATGATAATTTTGGAATTTTAGAGGTGTCTAGCCAACAGGCAATAGCTGAATAAAGAGATGACTAAGATGAATAAGAGATGATATGTGGAGGTATTAGTATAAAGAAGTTACTGGGAAAAATTGCAAAACTTTTACAGGAAAAGGGGGAAAAAAAGAAAAACAGACTTCATAATATATATTAGGTATTCTACAAATCAGTCATATTATTGTTCAATGTACATCACCCTCAGTTACTCTTAAAAGTTAAAGATTCGCCGATTGGTAAGTAAAAAACTATATGTCGTGTACATAGACACACTTAAAGTGATGAGAAGCAAAAGATTGAAAAAGGTGTACCAGGAAAATACATGTAAATAGAAAAGCTTAATCTCAGATGTGGTAGAATTTAGGCCAAAAATGTATTTAACGAAACAGAGACATCATATAATGCTAAGAACTATAATTTATGAAAAAGAAATAATAGTTTTTGCTATCTATGCTCTTGATAACACAGAAGCAAGTTTCCTGCAGCATCAACTATAGATGAAAGGAGAAATCGACACCAATAAATGAGTGTATTGAACATTACTGTCTCTGTGTTACACAGACCAAGTGCAAAAGGATGTAAGTGGCCTAAATAAATAATCAAGAAGGACAGCTGTAGATATGTGAAGAGCTGTGTGACCCAGCTCTTATAGCGACGACTTTGACTTCAGGTGTTCACAAATCATTTATACCAGTTGACATTATCTTATTTGCTGGTAAAATTTGTTTTAAAAGCTACAAATAATTTTGAAAAGAAAGAGCCACCAATATTTTCTGGGTGAAACTAGAATTAATAACAAAAATAAGTTGATTGCGCAACAGTGTATACTTAATACTATTGAACACTGTTGTGTACACAGTGTCATAATAACATGACTGAACTGTCCTTAAAAATGGCAAAATGTGTAAATTTTATTATGTATTCTTTACCACAATTCTATTTTAAAAATCTAAAGAAAGAAACAATGGAAGAAAAAAATATATCCAGATACTACATGATGGAACCAGAAAGAATGCAAATAGGTAAGTAAAAGTAGCCTGCACTTAAGAGATAAGTAGTATGATTCAGTGGTCTGGTTTTTGCTGCCAGCCGGACCAAGGTTCAAATCCTCTCTTTGCCGGTACCGTAACATCAAGAAAAACAATAACCTCCAAGTTCATGTTCCTCATTTTCACGTGGATAATATCATCTAACTTTAGAGTGAAGATTTATTTAGAAGTTATGTAAAATACCTGGCAAAGTCAATTTTTTTTTAAATAATTGATCTTCCTTCAAAGTTTTGGCTTTGGTATCCCTCCGTGAAGTGAACTACTAACGAGCAGTCTTCACATGAAGTCATTTTCATTAACGGTTAAAGATGACATTAACCCGATGTCATAGGGAAACGCGAAAGCTGGTCACAAGAGTCGAGTCCTCTGCTTTCCAGCGCAGGAACATGTGAGGAGTAGCATCTCGCTGAGTGCCAATTTATTCCAAATAGAAAACAGAAGTAATTATCACTGACAGCACAGCTATAGAATAGAATTTAGACCAAAACAAACCTTCCAGTCAACACCCTACTTAAACAGATGAGGATATCCAAGCCCTGAGATGGTAATTGCTGCCCAGAAGGCCTTGCCTCGAGCCGTGAGAGACCAGCACTTGCCTTTGTTTTGTGTCAGAGTGTTCACCTGGAGCTTGGTATCTTTGGAGTAAAACTAACAGCACCAGAACAGAGATCACTACCAAAGAAAAAGATAAATCAAGAACAAATAAAAACAAAACTTTCTTACAGGGTGGAGAGTTTCACAGTGGACTCAGATTGCCCCTTTCTCCAAGGTGCATGGCCTTAAATAAAGGTTATTTCATTTATTAAAAAAAAAAAAAACCAAAACACTTAAATCTGGAATATTTAAAATTCTGTCAAGCAATTTCCACTCAAAAGGAAAATATGAGCAAAAATCACATAATTCTGAGAAAATAACACTGTCTTAAGATTTTGTATCAGAGTCTTTGGAGTAGGATTGAAACAGTATCTAGGAAGAGTCTCAGTATAAATAGCTGTGTTCATAAAATCAAAGCAGAAGGGAAAAAATATGAACTAAGCATCAAACTCAGAAACACTGGGCAAGTTAGCAAAAAAATAAACTAAAAAGAGAATTAAGGCAGTAACATGTAAAAGCTGAAATTAACTGGCTAGTAACCAGGAAAAATGAATTAATAAATTAGGGATCTGGTTTTCTAGATAAAAATCAAGAAAAGAAAATAACTACTAGGTAAGTTAATTGAAAAAGTAGTGCAATAAGGTGGTATACATCCAAATCAGATATAACATGGGAGAAATAACCATCAAAATAGAAGAAACTTAAAATATGACAAGAGACTGCTTTACACAACCCCATGCAAATATATTTGAAAACCTCAGTGAAATGGACAACGTTTTATGAATACAATTTACTAAAATTGATCCCAGTAGAGACAGAAAATCTAAAGGGCCCAACAATACATGAAGTAGGAAAAATTGCAAAAGAACTTGATTAAACACCAGGCCAAGTGGTCTCACAGGAGAATTTTTCCATATATTCAAAGCTCAAATAATCACAACACTTAAACCGTTCCAGAGCACAGGAAAAGAAGGAAAATATCCAAATCCTTCTAATGAAGTGAGTATAACATTAATTCTAAAGTCTGATAATAGCTTTACAAAAAAGGGAACCTGGAACAGCAATGCTTGTCAATATTAATGCAAAAAATTTAAGTAAAATGTTAATAAATATAATCTGATGGCACATTAAAAATATAGACCATTATCAAGTAGCGTTTATTCCAGCATTTCAAATGTAGTTTATTAATTTATTTGTATAGTTTCTCATTTAAGTCAGTAAATCTAAGAAGAAAACATAATTATATGATCATTTCCATAGGTTCAAAAAAGTCACTTAACATTCCTTTAAAAATGATCAATTAAATAGGATTCAATGTGATGAGACAGTCTCACATGTATTATACTTGTATATACATGTATGCACATACATGTTCCCCAGATGCAGAATCTTTCTTAATGGGGAAAACTGGAGGCCTTCTCTCTAAAGTCAAGAATGTGAGAAGCATGCATTTTGTTTGCAGATCTTAATACATGAAAACCATGTGCATTAAATCTTCATTGAAAATACCAGCATGATTTTTTTTTTTTAAATAAACCCCCTTACTTCTGGCTCTGTCCACAGAGCCATCTGAAAAGCAGTGGAAATCCTAGCAGTGAACATATCTGGCACCCACACTGTAGCTACTAACCAGGGCTTCTTGGTGCAGTGGCTAGTCCAGATTGGGGCAGGAATATTCAAGATGAGCCGGAACATTTTTTTGTGCCATAATAAAAGTGTTACCAGAAACTAATAGACTCATGTCAAGAGACACAGCAGCCAACACAGAGAGACTCTTAGTGACCAAGATGGAACATTTGGGAATCACATACATGAAAATGCAATTAATTGAAACAACGAAGAATACACAAAAACCAATGTGTTTTTAGAATACTTTAAAAGAGAAAGTGAAACAACTCTCTGGACCCGAATGGGTGAAATAGGAATTAGGGTCCTTATCTTACTCAGAATGTAAGCAGTTAAAAGGAAAGAATTATGTACTGTTCTACCTTTTGTGTGTCAACTGTGTAGTACAGATATCTGTACAACAGTGACACATCAGGGAAAGTTGTTCTTCATGGAAGTGTTCCACCTAAGAGCTGTGGAAAGAATGATGGAGTTAAAACACCATTTCGCAACCCCTGATGAAATAACAGTCTGAGGCAATGCTGATCAATGGGTGAAACCACTGGATGAAAGGTTGAAGGGACCTTTGCAATGGGGTTCAGGCTTTCGCCATCCAACCACAGCTGCTTCACCAACGGAAGGGGCAGCAGACTCTGGACCTTCCTGGCTTATGCAATGGGAAACCTACAGCACTACCGAGGAATGGTTTTCGCCAAAAAGTGGAACCTGCATTTACTCGTGCTTCTAGAGCCATCTTCCATTTTCAGAAGACTAGAGAAAGTGAACAAGCGGCGCCATGAGGGAACAAGCAGGTCAATTCAGAAAGTGGGTCAGCTGGAACAAACGCAACAAATTAATGACTTTAGTAAATCAAGGTGACAGCATGGTGACTCCTAAATTAAAGAAGTCATAAGAGACATTATGTCATTGCAGTATAATAGATATGTGATCCCTATTTGGATCCTGATGAAAACCTATTTGAGTATAAAGACATTTTTCAGACAGCCAGGAAATTTTTTATTATGAACTGTGTTCCATGATACCAAGAAATTATTTTATATTTTGTTCTGTAGGATAGTAACATGGTTCTTGAAATTCTACATTGTTTAGAGAAGCATATTGAAGAACCAAGAGTACCTTTAAACACTTGAGCAAAGAATAAAAAGAAAACTAGGACAGTGAAGCAAATATGTCAAAATCTTGATCCCGCTCTAAGAGACGGTTTATCACACAGTTCTTTCTTCTTTTAAGTACCTTTAAAATATTTCATAATAGAAGATGTTTGGGCTGCTGAAAAGTGTGTTTCCTCCAAATGAGAGGGAACTAAGCTATAGTGGAAGACAGAGCCACGGAGGAGAGGAGACCCCGTAGCACGGGAGAGGCACGCATGCCCAGGCGGCCGTGGAGGGCATGGTGCCCACTCCCCTCCTCGGGCTCTGCACAGCTTATGGATGTGGTGGTCCTCAGCACCCCAAGCTCCATGAGGGCTGCTCGGGCTGTTCTCTCTCTACCCCCACGCTGAACAGTACCTGGCCCTGTTCGCAGGGAAGATGCTGAGGGGCTTGATAAGAATGTAGTTGCCCCCTGGAGTTGGATACAGAAGAAAGAGGAATCATGGAGAAAGGGAGGTTCAGCTATGTCCACCTTCCCAAAGTGGAAGAACTGGTGAGGACAGTGAGCTGCCAGGAAAGGGATTTAGTTGAAGAAACAGTGACGTGTTCACAGGTGGCATTGTTCTAGGTGAGGATGAGGTCCAGGAGAGGAGGGGAGCCTTTGGAAGGTCAGGAAGTTGGAGGAGGCTGGATGTTGAATGAATTACTCATGTCAGTATTGAAATGACTGAGGGTAGTGGGGGAGAAACATCTTATTATATAAATCTTCAAAAATCCAAGAAAGCAGAATCGTCACACAGTCAACACCAGGATTCCACCTCCATCATTTTACTTTCCTGGCTCTGTCACACACCTTTCTGTCCACTACTCTCTCCAACCATCTGTCCAGCTGCCACTTTTTATTCATTTCAAGCAAATTGGGGTCAAGAAGACCCCAGCATGTTTTTTTCTCATGCAGCAGTTTTGAGGACTGGACTGTAAGAGGCATTTTAAGCTGTTGGGTGCAGTAGAAATACAGCAGTTCTGATCTGTCCAAGAAGTAGTTGTCTGACTTGAGGCTGCACATGACAACTCGGTTCCTGAGTCAGCCAGGAGCTAAGCCAGACCCAGATGGAGATGGGGCCGCCCCCAAGCGCCTTGCTCAGCAGGAGCATCAGGGCCAGAGCTGCTGACGCCACAGGGTGGCATGCAGCGGGCGCTCCTCCCACTCTCACCCGCGCACACGCCCGCCCCGCAGACGCACGCCTCCTCTGCTCTCCAGACACACCTGCACCAGAAATGGGCTGAGAAAGGAAAGGAGGACACTGTATGGAAGGCCACAGTGGCACATTCCAGAAGGAATTAGCTGTGATACTGGTAGCTCAGCCCCGGAAGCATCTTTCTTCTTCTAGCTTGACTTTATTTCCTCCTTCAGTTTGCGTTGTCCCTGGAAGGTGGTAGTCCTCACCTGAGTAAGTCTTACTTCTGGAGTCTCTTAGTCGGGGTTGCTGGAAAATTTCAGCTTAAGATGTTCCAGGAGGTGTAGACTTATATTTTATTAGATGCTAAATTAAAATATCTCTTGTTCCTGTGAACCACTTGCTACTTGAACTTTGTTTTTACCTGATGGAGACAATGAATAGTCATCACAGGAAAACATGTTTCCATCTGCTGTGGACTCATCTCTGAAGCAGACCCCTTGGGGCTCTGTAACTAATGTGGTCTCTGACCCTGGGCAGTGCCTCAGCTTCTGCCTCTGTAAATGAAGAAGGTAATGCCCGCTCTGCCCTCTCTTGCCTGTGAAAACACACAGAGGGCCACAGAAGCACAAGGTGGCATATTTGCCTCAACCATCTCGGGGCCCGGACTTACTACTTCAGCATTCAAGCACATGGGTCCCTTCTATCTGGCTGGGGTCCCAGCTCCCTTGTAGGGCCTCAGGGAGGGGAGAAGGAAGATGGGCCTGATAAGGCCCCAGCCAGGTGGTGACAGGGCTGTTTAGCCCTGCTACTGGGCTCTAGGGAAAGTCGTAGCCCAAAGAATCTAGAAGAGACTAGCAGGCTGGGGGGCAGGCAGAATGGCTTGTGCTTGGAGAAGGCCTGCCAAGGGGACAGGTGGAGCAGGGGCAGCACCCACCCCAGAGTCTCTCTGCCTGCCTGATCTCCCCCACCACGCTCAGGCTCGCCCGCATTCAGGCCTCACAGCACCTCCCTGCTCCCCAGAGACCACTTACCCAGCTGACTTTCCTCATCACTTTCTAACATTTTTGTTTGCTTGTTGCATTTCTTCCCCCTTAGAGGGGGATGTGAGGACAGAGCTTTGTTTTCTCCACCCCTGTGTCTCCGGCGCACGTGAACACTCGGCACACGCTTGGGTGCAGCTCTTAGCCCTCCCGCCAGTGCCCCCCTCCTGGGCCTCTGTTCTCTCCTCTGTTCTTAGGCCCCCTCTCTCTGCTGTGCTCCTCTGGAGACAACCTTGCCCCCTTTCCTGTTGACGGTTTGCTAAAATGTAGAATTCTATCTTTAAAAGCATTTTTTCCCTGAGAATTCAAAAAGCTGTTCTGCCATAGTCTGTGAGCATTGCCACTGAGACCGCTGAAAGGATTCCATTTCTTAAACCTTTATGTGACCTACTTTATTCCTCCGAAAGCTTTAGCCTCTTCTCTTTACGTCTGGCCTGGTGACATTCACCGTAATGTGCCTCCTATGGACTATTTTTCATCCTGACCTGGCGCTTAAGAAGGTCCTTTGAAAATGGAAACCGATACTTTCTAATTTTGAGAAAATGTCTTCTGTTGCTTCTTTTCTTTTCTCTCTGGGGATCCTGTTAATTTGATCCCTGTTGGTACTTCTCTTTTCTCAGTAATGTCTGATCTCTCTTTTTATACAACTCTTCTAAAAATTTGTTATCCATCGTACTTTTAATTTTCAAGACCTCTTCCTCTTTTTTTTTTTTTTTTTTTTTTTTTTTTTTTTTTTTTTTTTTTTTTTTTTTTTTTTTTTTTTTTTTTTTTTTTTTTTTTTTTTTTTGGTTTCTGTCTTTAATGTTGGAAAATTTCCTGAAATGTTTTCGAATCCTTAGTTATCAGTTTCTGTGTACAAGGGAGTCATCAGCACTCACATTGGAAGCCCTTGTGAACCCAGCATTTTCATTTAGGAAGAGTCTCAGTGCTGGCTAGGGGCCTGGGACCCAAGTGTTTCCCATATTGGCTTTCATTGACACCCCACACACATCCACCGTCCCCATTTGCATCCCTGTGTCCCCTACCCTTTCTTAGTGGTTGGCTACAGTGCCCAGGAGCCTGTAGCCTTTCCTGAGTCTCAGAAGAAATTGGTTTCTCTGTAGTGTCAAATTTCTGCAGGCACGTGGTAGCAGTCTGCTCTCTCTCCTCTGGTAGCCCCCTCTTCCAGAAAGTGCTACTCGCTCCCATTCACTTGGGTCTTTTTGCCTTGTGACATTTTATCTCTTTTTTTGGTCAGTGATTCAGGAGGGTGAGGAGATACATACATGTACTATTCATTTTTTTTAATTGAAGCTGGCATAGGTATTCTTTAATAGTTGTAATCATGCAATTATGGACTTATCACTTTAATCTAATACATTAAGTAACAATGAGAATTCACAGTGCTTATTTCAGCCAGCTACCCAGGTGATCTTTCTGTCCACTTCAGTACAACCATTATCTGGGAGCTATGATCAAAATGTGGGGTCGGCTTAGAGAAAGCAGGCTCTCCTGGACTCCTGGTCCCTTTGAGTAGTGTCCTTTCATTAATAGCTAAGGTGGCTTATGTGTGTGTGTCTGTCTGTCTGTGCAGGTGTGTCTGTGTGTGTGGGCGTGGCAAGTAGAAGGGTGGATTAAGGAGTGCATGAAAGCAAACATATGCAAGATGTTACCACTCAGTGTTTTGCTGATGGTTTCAAAATGGTTTATCCCAATTGCTTAATTGATGTTGTAGAATGCATACTAAAATTAGTTAGCACATTGGTTTCAAACCTAGCTTGTGGTGACCTTATATTAGCATTCAGTTACTTCTGCTCTTTTCATTGTGATCCAGAAGAAAGAATCCCATCTTCAAGTTGACAAGAAACACAGAAGCAGAATTTTAGGTCTGTAAGAATTGACTGTAAATGAGGAAGACTGAGAACCAGAGGGAAATGAATTTATACAAATGTATACAACATTTATGTAGGGTATAACATTTATAAAACTCTCTTCTGTGCAGCTGTAGAACTGGGGAGATAGAACAGGTACAAGTATATAAGGTCTTTTTCTCCCAACCCTACAATCCTCCTCCCAAAGCCTCTTAATAAAATGGTTTGATCCCCTCTCCACCCCAAAATTTACAAAGCTCTGGTAGTTTACACTTTGGGTTGCTCATTACATGAAGTAAATGTAGTGTCATTTTTTTCCTTTTCTTTTTTTTTTAAGATTTATTTATTTATGCATACAAGCTGGGGTACTGGCCAGAGGCGTGGGGCGGCGAGAGGGTTCACCAGAGACAGAGTGGGTAGCAGCACAGGCAGATAGATGGAAATACACTGCTGAGGGGAGCAGTGGGCGAGGCAGGAGAGGTCTGCCACACCATGTGGTAATCTCCCAGGCCGGGTGTCGAACTTGCGTCGCCACTGCCACAGTACAGCTCTTAACCGCTGCGCCACCAGGGAGGCCCTTCTTTTTCATTAAAAATGAAGTTATCCTCCAGTGGATTAAGTGTTAGAAATCTCATTACCCATTCAGGAAGTCCAGTTCCCTCATCTCAGGTTGCCCTGGTAGGTTGATTCCTGTGTGTAAAGACCAAGTGCCAACCCAGAACATTCTAGTTCTCCTGCGAGGTAGCAGTTATGCTAGAGGTATATTGAATAGTAATATTTTGTTAGTACATATGCTTGAATATTATGAAAAAAGCTTTACTAATAGCTGGTGTTCATTAATAATCTTTTTATAACATGTACTTTAAAACTTCAGTTTTTAAAGGAGGACTTTTCCAACTGAATAATCTTCTCAAAATGCACAAACAGGGCAGTTATTCAATAAAATGACAGGTTTTCTTATCAAATTTAATTTTAATGGTTGCAACTTGAGTAGCCAAAAAAACCCAAAACAAGGAAAATAATTACATGTTTTACATTCAAAAATTAATTTTAGAATTTTTTGAGGTCATCTTCAGTACTTAAAATTCTACAACTAGAAAACAAATGATAAAAGTCACTAAGAAGCTGCTTTGATAGCATGCTTTGTGTATTTATTTAGCCTATAAATTCCAAGTTATATGAAATGTTACTAACAAGTTGAAGGAAGATTGGCAGTGGTTGAGGTTTAAGTCTTAATATAAAACCCTTTTATCAAGTAAAGCTCAACCCAATCCCAGTAAATGAGATTGTATGTTTTGTGAATCATCTTTGATAAAGTCCAGTAACAGAGCCAAGGATTTTCCAGTGAAAGGGAGTGCAGCTAGCCATGGGGGAGGGGTGGAGATGGGCAGTGGTGGTGGGGATGGCTATTCTGTGAAATTCATGAAGAGGAACTGGGGAACTGTACCGTTTTTGGTTAATCCTATGACATTTGAACAGTAGTAACTTGTGCAAAGCCAGTTAAAAGAGAATCTTAACACATGAGCCATATACTCTTAAGCATTTCACTTTAATTAGATACATATACATGCATATATATAAAGTCTGTTGATGTAGGTCCAGCTCTTGTCTTTGTTTATGGATTTGCTTACTTCTGTGTCTTTGCTTTTTCCCTTAACCACAGCTATGTTGCATTTGGAGTTTCTTTAAAGTGGAAAGACTTAAGGACAACTGCATAGTCTGGGTGGAAAATTCCTTGTGATTTTTAATAATTTCCCTTCCTCCTTTTTACAGCTAATCTCACCAATACTAAATTTGACATTTTTTTCCCAGCAATTTGCATTCATCATGTGCTTTCAAAGCATTCCACTGAGCAGTTCTTTATGCCCTCATTCTTCAGTTATAACAACAAATACAATGAAACACTCCGACAGGCTGTAATTGTACTGTTCATAGAGCTTAATCTGTAGGAACAGAAAGAAGTATGTCTGTGTGTGTGCATGTTTGTTTACATATGCGTGTGTGTCTCTGTTTTCACATGTACATGTATGTGCTTGTGTGTGTGTGTGTGTGTGTGTGTGTGTGTACACTTGTGCTTATGTGTGGGTATGGAGAGAAGGCTGATGCCTTGAGCAGGCCCGGGTCCTCAGAGGGTGTGAATGCTTTGCTGAGATGAGGAGCGACAGTGGATCTGGAAGAACTACCCTAGTGGAATTCAGGTAAGAGCTCTCTGCTGTGTTTGGTTTAGATGAGGCATTTCAGAAGCCTCAGCCGCTCCTCCTGAGGGTCCCCATTCTCAACACTTCTCAAGTGCCTGCAGCTGCCACCTCCTTCCTAGAACTGCCTTTTCTAACCTCCCAGGCAGTCAAAACCTTCCTCCATGGGCTGCGCCACATTCTGAGCCTGATGTACTGAGAGCCCTTTACATCTTTGTATTTTCTGACACCGGCTAGTATCTGGCAGTTAATACCTGTTTGTTGCACACAACCTTACTGGGCTTCTGCTCTTTGGCTTTTTCCAAGCTTCCCAAGACTCCATGGCAACCAAAGCAAACAGAATAGGGAAGCTCACTATAGGGTTTCATCTTTCAATTTTAGTCTCCTGATCATCTGAGGGTTTGGGAGGCTCTTGAAATTAGGGATGTGTGTGTGTACTTGCTAAATCAGAACAGTTAAATCAGAGCCCAGGAGAGGCCCCCCACTTCGGATGCCTGCATCCTCAGAGCAGGAATGTTACAAGTGTAATTTGGTTGCCACACCAGCTGGTCAGCTCTGCCACTGGGTTGTGTCCTGTGCTGAGGCAGTTTGGTTTAGAGCAGAAGAGCACAGACCTTTCTGGGATCGCAGATCCTTGAGATTCTGATGAAAGCTATGGATCTCAGCAGAGAAAGGCACACATAGACACGCAGCGCTTTTATCTAATTTCAGGGCATTTGAGGACTCAGAGATAAGAGAAGGCAACTCCTTGTAGCATTCTCCCCTCCCCTATCCACCCTTTCTCTCCCTGCTAACCTCTGCTTCTCCTTTTTTCCTCCCTTTTTCTCTTGTGCTTGAGCTGTGTGTGTGGACAATGCTTCCTGCCCCTTGCTCGCTCCTTTAGACCCAGGGAATGTGGATGGTTGGCCCTGGCTCTGCATTGTCCTTACTAGCATTACCAGAAAACTGCCTGTTCAGCAAGCTGTTGGGAGGAAGAGGCTGGAGCAGAGGTGACATGTGGCCTAGTGACTCTCTGAGTCCCTGGCTCTAAACCAGCAGTTGCAGCAGCAGCACAGGAACCTGCTGGAAATGTAGACTCTCCTGAATCCCAAACCCTGGGGGTGAGGCTCACCCTCCAAGTGATTATGAGACAGGCTAACATTTGCGAACCACTCATAGAGTCAATGAGGGCTCTACTCCCAGTTTTAATTAATGTTTCCCAGACTATGTAAAGTTCTCTGCCAACTCAGCTTCTTGCCTCTCTGCAAGCAGACCATAGACCTAAGGGCCTTCTGGAGAGGAACCAAGAACACTCTTCAGTGGGTGCAGTGGTGGGAGACCCCTTCAGTCCCTAGCCCCGAGAATGGAGCCGTGATGGTAGAAGGCCACTGCTGTCCCCTCCCCTCACTGCCGCTGCTTGGAGGAGAGAGGTGAGTTAAGGGCTCATCACCCTGGGAAGTGGGGTGGTATGTATGTGTGTGTGTCTCTGCACAGAAGTTGGGGTGATGAAGGAAGTGTTGTTATTCTTGACACTTAACAGTCTTTAACTTGGAGAGTTTTAAATCCAGAAGCCGTTTCAGAGTTAGTGGAATAAGAGAAAGCCATGAAAGCGTCTTCAGAACAGTTCCTTGAATAGCATCGCCCTGGTGGTATTTAGTGTATTCTCACGCCACCCCCTCCCACCAGGCATACAGATTAATTTTTTTCCTGCTGTCTGTCTCTTTCCTAGACTTATTTGTTTATTTTACTAATCCTTATCCCAATCACCTATTTCTTAGCAGTGACTTCCAAAATTTGTTGCCAGGAAGATCCATGTGGGCTTTTAAGTTCAACTCCCATCCACCTGCTGAGATTCTAATTCAGGAAGTCTGGGACCCAGGAATCTGCATTTCTAAGCGCACACCAGGACATTTTAGTCCCATGGTCCTTAGACCACTTTGCTAGGACCTGTCATGGAATATACCCTAGGCTCATGTTGATTTATTTCAAAATAGGAACTCTGTCTTGTCTTACTTAGGTAATAAGTGCAGATCTTTAAAAAATTAGTTTTTAAATCCACAGAAATTTTTGTGTTACTTAGAAATTGAAATGCTAGAAGTTAGCAACTACTTTGCTCTCCACCCCACTTTCAGTACCTACTATGGGTCACCCCCTATTTTAACTTTGAACGTTTGGGTAGGGAGAACCTTAAGGCTCTGCTTAACAGATGTTTAATAAAGAAATATAAATCTGGGGCCTCCCTGGTGGCGCAGCGGTTAAGCGCTGCGCTGTGGAGCTGTCGGCAGCGGTGACGCGAGTTCGATGCCCGGCCGGGGAGAATCCCACATGGTGCGGCAGACCTCTCCTGCCTTGCCCGCTGCTCCCCTCAGCAGTGTATTTCTGATCTGCCTGTTCTGCTACCCGCTCTGTCTCTGGTGAACCCTCTCGCCGCCCCATGCCTCTGGCCTGTACCCCAACTTGTATGTATAAATAAAAAATAAATCTTTAA
>PVIJ01011756.1:0-53078 GCA_004024925.1 Scalopus aquaticus
CCCCCCCACCCCCCGCCCCCCGGGTTTCCCTTTTATTTTGCTCCAAGCAGCAGCCCCCGCCTGACGTCTCTGTTTACCACTCGCTGGGGCAGCCATCTGCGCACGCGCCTGGAGAGCCAGCTGGGAAACCGAGTTCTTTGATGGTGCCACCCTGGTCAGGCTCGAGGACTACACTTCCCGTGCTCCCTCGCGGCCAGGAGCCCGATAAAGAGCGGCAGGAAAGCGGCGTGGCAGGATATGGGGAGGTGGAACTTTAATTATTAGAGGTCGCCGCGGACTTTTTCTTTTCCTTAAAAATCATTTCCCACCTTTCCCTCCATCCTTCCTCCTCCTTTGTGTTTCGAGGTCGCCTAGGTGACCGTATTGGGAGATGCCAGACCTTTCTCTCCTTCAGTTCGGAGAGGGCAAAAGGGACAAATGTGGTGTCTACAAGAAGCAGAAAACCATTAAGAAGCAAAGAACTGACTAGAAAATGGGCTGTATGCAGGCTGGGGACTTGGGCGGAGGGCTGTGTAACATAAATGGTTAGCTAATGATAGTGTCTCTCCCCTCCCACCCTCTCATCTCTCAACCCCCACCCGCTCCCCACCACCCCTGCCATGCACCCCTCCATATGCAGTTCATACTGACAGTGCGGTCGCTGACCAGTTTTTCCACTGGCTCTTCTGGCCTCCCCTTAAATATTGATGTTCTCCAGGTCCCCATTTTCCTGAGCTTCGCTTTTCAAATTCAATAGGTCCCAAATCGAACTTTCTAATATCTCTTCCTGCGCCCATTCCCTTATCCTCTGGCTACCGTTATCTCTGAATTTCGTTAATGGTTGTCCCTGTCTACCCAGTGTCCCAAGCTAGACTTGCCCTTCACCTTTTCATCTTCATAACTTCCTACATCCAAATTCTAGTTCAAGATCTTATTTATCACTGGATTAAACTGCAATATCATCTTGATTGTATCTCCTGTCATTCTTTTCCCTAGTACAGTTTATGTTCTCTGCTGCCAACAAACTTACCTTTCTAAGAAGCACTCAAGATGGTAGCTAAAACTTACCGAGCACTTATTATGTGCGAGGCAATGTGCTGATTGCTCCACATACATTGGTTCACTTACTCCTCAAATCAATTACCCTGTGAGGTAAATACCACTACTGTCCCCATGTTACAGATGAAGACACTGATGCTCAGAGATTTAGTGACTTGCCCAAAGTCACAAACTAGGAGGCGGGATCTTTTACACGTGATCATAAAATTTCTTTGCTTAAAATTTCCTTTGATTTCCCCCCTTTGCCTATGTGATAAAGTTCTGATTCCCTAGCAGGTATAAAGTATCTTCAGATTCAGGCCACTTCTCACCTTTTCTGATTCATCTTTCACTGGGCACACTAAGGTCCAATCAGTCAGACTTTGAGACTCTTTCCTGGAAATATCAGACTCTTTTGTACTTTTCCCTGCACATCCAGGGATGTCCTCTCTTTGGTCATTCCCTCCCCAAGTCTCACATTCTGGAAGACTCCTATTCAGCTTTCCCTCACTCCCTCAAGTGCAGTTAGTTTTCCCTTTTTTGTATCCCCAAGCACTTTGTGCAGGTTTATGTTATACAGAAACCACCCCCCCACCTTGTGATGAGATTACAACAGAATAAACCCAAATAAGTTGAAAATATAAGAAGGTGAAAATGCTAACTGGGAGTTCTGGCTAGCTTCTGCTATGCTCTCTCTCTCTCTCTCTCTCTCTCTCTCTCTCTCTCTCTCTCACAAGAGTATATTGTTTCACAGTTTCTACTGAATGCATATAGTTTTCACACCATTGTAAAGTCAAAAAATCCTAAGTTGAACCATCGTAAGTCAAAGACTGTCTGTTTGGCACAAACCATATTGTACTGTAATTGTTGGTTTCTCTTCCACTAAACTGAACTGGAGGGCAGAGGCAAATTTTATGAATCTCTGTGGCTCCAGTTGGGGTCATGTAGTACACATTCAATAAATGTTGGTCAAATGAATGGGAATAGAATGACATCGCACTTGTACATTTGACAATTTTTAAATAAGTGTATCATGTATATTTTCTGCCTAGCCATGTCCCAATTTTCCTGTTAGATAGCAAGCTCCTAGGGGCAGGGACTATAATTTAGCTTCTTTGTATAGCACCTTTCAGTATACCATTTACTTTGCTGCTTGTTCTGTGATGACCAGGCTTTCCTCCTTTTAGGAAGGATAGATAGCCACACTACCTGGGATTTTTCAGAGGTGGCAGCACATGGGACCTTCGAAGTGGTATTTGCCTGCTCATGACCCTCTAGGTTCTACATATTTCTGCCTTTTTCTAATCCATATGCATTTGTCCTCCCTCTGTCATATGGGGTGTAGACAGAAAAATACTTATTCTTGCCTGAGGTATTGACTAGAGAGAGGGTCATAGTGGCTCACAATGCCCGCAAACATTTCTGCATCTGCCTCTTCCTCCTGCAGCACTGAAGTACACTTCAGTGTACTTCAGTGCTGCGTGAGCTGTGAATTTGATAGAGGACAGAGACTGGTGGGCACTAGGTCACAGGGAGATCTCCTCTAACTAAAACAGGTGTGGTGGCAGATCATGTAGAGCTGCTGAGACAGGGAAATGCCTGGGTGGGGCAGTCATCTGTCCTGGCTTGAGTTATATCTTGCATTGTCTCTCTTTGTGCATTTGTTTGAAAAGGTCCACCTCTCCACCAACTCATGTCCATCACCTCCTTAAATTTCCATTTCAAAGCTCAAAACTTATATGCTCTTGGAAACTTTCCCTAACTAGCTCAACCTGACAGATCACTTATCTACTTTGTATCTCCCGAATCTCTGGGAACTCAGTTTGTATTCTTTAATTTCTGCTTGTGGTTACATGGCTTTTGTTTCATGAGGGCATATTGTCTCCTCAATTAGATTACAAACTCTGCAATCAATCAATAAATGCTTATTGAGCCTTTACTGCTAAGATGAGACAATACCTTGAAACCCAGCTAAGGTAAGAATGATCGTAAATGATAGGACCCAATCATTTAGGAAGCTGAGTTAAAAAATCAGTGGAATGGTAAAAAAACACCAGGACTTGCTATGTTTCTAGAGAGGTCAGGGTTATTCCCCTTATTGTGGTGGGAGTGTTAGAATATACATTAGTCAAGAGACCATTAGCAAGATGGCCTTGGAAAATAGAAGAGACACTGGTCAGGAAAGAGGACTAACAGGAGTCCCCCTAGAAAACCACTATTGTCATAAATTACGAACAGATATGGCAGGATATAGGGAGCCAGCCATAGCCCTTTATCTCAGTTTTTTTTTTAAGATTTATTAATGTATGCAAGCTGGGGTACAGGCCAGAGGCGTGGGGCGGTGAGAGGGATCACCAGAGACAGAGTGGGGAGCAGAACAGGCAGATCAAAGGAAATACACTGCTGAGGGGAGCAACTCCTGTCGCTGCTGCTGACAGTTCCACAGCGCAGCGCTTAACTGCTGCGCCACCAGGGAGGCCCCCCCCTTATCCCAGTTTTAACCCCAGAGTTTATTATCTCAAATGACTCCCCATTCACCACCATTTTTTCCCTTTTGAAGGTCACAGGGGTTTGGCTCTCTGTCTCTTTCACTGCTACCACCTACTCTTCTACTGGGTGCCACCCCCACCCCCCAAGCCTGTTGCCAAACCGGCTTTATTTGTTTGAATTGAGATAGACATTTCCCCACTTCTTTCTTATCCTGCCCAGCTTTGAAAAAACACACAACCCCCACCTAGCGTTTGTATAGGATTTTTGCTAGTAACTTCAAAGAGAGATGCAGGTTAAGAAAAATAACAACGAGGAAGTTCAAAGAAAGAATCTCAGAAAGCACCACCTCTATTTGTCCCTGGTCTCCACAGATATGTATGGAATACATGTATTTTTGGTAGCCCTTTTCTCTAAATCCTATTTCATGTGTTTCTGTGAAAGATTTCTAGACCTTCTCTTAGAAGCCAGTACTCTTGCAATTCTGTCGTTTTTCAAAAAATCTTTTTATTTAATAACCATTTCCTAAGGGTTTTCTATTTTCCAGACACCAAGTTAGGTGTTCTTTCATAAAGGTGCACCCCAGACTAAAGTCCTCAGGGTTAGCCTCAAGTAGATTTGTGTTGGCATCACTATTAAGTTCGAGGCAATTTTCAGTCCCGTCTGGACCCTGGAAGTCAGTCCAGTGCAGTGAAAAGAGCACTAGATTGAATTGGGAGCTCTGAGTTCTTGTCCTGGTTCAGTCACTAACTAGTTGAGTGACAATGATAATTACACTACTATCAAAAAGTAGCACATATTGAATTTTTATTGTGTTATTATTACTATTATTAGGCACTGTGTCAAGTGTGTTACATGGATTATCGGATATAATCCACACAATAAGCATATATGTTAAATGTTATTACTATTTTCATCTCACAGTGGAAAATGAGACTTAGAAGGGTAAAGGGATCTACGGAGGATTGGAGTTAATACATAGTAGAGCAGAAGTCCAAATCCAGGCAGTGTGACTCCAGAGCCTATACAAGTCAGCTCACCTATTCTGGCCTTGGTTTCTTCTGTTGTCAAATGAAAATCTATTAGAGGATAGCTAGTTTTTCCTAGCTCTAAAATTCTGTTTTCTGTGAAGTTCAATGTGGGCTCATGACCTCAGGTTGCCTTTTTGACCTGAGGTTACCCTGAGCTTGCACTTCACATCACACACATATTTGGTCCTGGTCCCCTGCAGGAATAAGGTCCACAAACTTCATTTCTCAGGTTTGGGGCTCACCTGAACTAATCTTAGAACTTCCTCTGTTATTCTTCCTGTAGCCCTCTATAGTTCCAACCTTTGAAAGTCCCCCCACATGATATTCATCAGGGTTATTCAAACAATTCCCAATATACAAAAACATACTTATGTTTTAAAGTTATATAAAAAGAGCAGGGCAATACTTTATATACTACCTGCTCATATTTTTTTTCAAAATACATTGAGAAAAGATAGGAAGAAGTTTCCAAAAGTGTTAACAGTGGTCATCTTTTTACTTTCTTATAGTCTTCCAATTTACTATGAATATATATATATATATATCATATAATATCTATCTATCTATATCTCTATCTATCTATCTATCTATCTATCTATATCACTGAATATATAAACTGGGGGAAATGTTTTATATTTTGCCCCTTTCTGTGAGGGGTTTGAGGCACTTTGCCAAAAAAAGTACAAATGTCAAATTATTATAGAAATGGAGCATCAGAGGCATGGAACAGAAGAGAGCTAATGTGCCATGGCGGAACATTAAATTTACCTTTTTGCAAAGCCAGGGGGAAAGGGGAAAACAGTGTAAATTACAGAATTCTTGCCATCAGAAAGACACACAGCAACTCAAGAGACACAGAGATTTTCCTGTCACCAAATTCCTCCACTCACCCCACCCCCAATTGTAAAGACAGGGTTGCAGAAAGCAAAATTTTTGAAAAAACAAAACACTTGCAATCCCATTGCCTTCATACAATTTTCATCTTTGCCTATCAGCTTTCAGTCCTTATCCACAGACACAAATAATTTTACATGGTTGCAATTAAAGTCTAATATACTATTTTGTGTTCTGCTTTTTTCAATGAACATATCACAAATATGTTTTCATGGTCTTCCAGAATTATAACTTTTAACAGCTACATAATGGTCCATTGCTGGCTTTAAATTCCATAAGAAATTTCTCATGTGGGATTAACATAAGTGACAATGTCCTCAGTAACAATTTCATAATGCACACACAGAGATTTTCATATTACTTTCTTATAACTACCCTGGCTAAAAGCCAAGGGTGTAACATTCAAGCATTTCTGCAGGGGCTGAGCTAATGCAGTTCAGGCATGTAACCTTCTGGTGCTCTAACTTGATCTGAGGACACAACTTAAAATGCCACCTAAAGGAGTGGATGGATAGAATGTCCCTTACAATGTATTCCATAAATATCTCCTCTCACAGCCAGGCTTTTGACAGGACCTCAGAGGCTGACCACGCTTATTCTCTGGTGAAGGCTGAAGTGTTGGTATGCTCTGTTGTTGACTGAGGCAGCATCCATATGTTTTGGAAGCCAGAAGAACAGGTGGTCAGATGACAGGGTTAACATTCTGTCTTGAAAGTTGAGAAGCCTTACCAGTGTTGGTGCCCGCATGGATGTTTACCTCACATCCCATAGAGGTAAGGTACAGGTAAAGCCATATTTCTTAGGAAATAGCTTTTAGATATGAGTTCCATACCACAGAGGAGGGATTTTTGATCTGAACCGTCTTCAAAGCTTGTAACCCGTCAGGTGACCTAGGCATAAGAAAAGAAGTCTTGAAATTACTCCAGTAGGACCATTGGTTTTAAGGAGCTGTAGGGTCCCAGTGTGCTTGCCAGTATAAATTAGCTGTAGGATAGGGTTTTATATTGACCAATTGAATTTTGGAGATCACTGTCAGGGACAATTAATTGTTCTTTACATAAATGGTGTCGAGCTATTATTTCTGGCACTAATTCTATACCAGAGCCAGTTGCCTCTTAACAACTTTGCCTAATAATATACTATGTCAGCAGCATGGTGAATTCACTTTTTATTTAAAAAATTTTTGTATTAATATTTTATCCACAAACAGAAAACTTTTTAAAAATAGAGAAAAAGAAGAAACTATCCATAATTCCTCTCTTAACACAACTGTCTTTAGGGTTTTGTTCACTTCCTTTGTCTTTTTTCACCACATTTTCACATATTTATATTCACATTGTGTATATGAATTTCTGTCCTGTTTTGATGATTTTAATTACAGATGTATACATGAATATATTTTCCTTAAAAAATTTAGAATATTACATAAAAAGCTAAAAGTCCCTTTGGTTCCATATCCAACCTAGCTTTCCCCCCCTCCCTGAAACCATGTTCATAATGTATTCTTCCATATCTCCTACAAAACATCTCTTGGGTAAGAAAAATATGGTATTGCTTTGCTTGCTTTTCTGTGGAAATAAATGATTATATTTGGTAACTAGCTTTTTTCACACAAAAATATTTTTGAGATCTATATTGACACATCTACTTCATTCCCTTTGACTGTTACCTTGTCTTCTATTTAATGAATATGCCACATTTTATTTAGTTATTTCCTAAAGGTGAATTCTCACTTTTTCCCTGTGTCAAGAGGGCTGGTGTCTGCTAAACTGCCTCAATTTCCCCGGTATCACTTTGAGCACACTATGCAAAGAACCAACCAGATGTATGAAAAAAAAAGTCTCTTAACTAGCAGACTTTAACAAGGCAGATCCCCAGAGCACAGTCCTATGAGTCTAGATTCACAATGCTACCCAGTAGAATTTTCTTTCTTTTTTTTTAAGATTTATTTATTTATGCATATAAGCTGGGGTACAGGCCAGAGGTGTGGGGCGGCGAGAGGGTTCATCAGAGACAGAGTGGGAAGCAGAACAGACAGGTTGATGGAAATACACTGCTGAGGGGAGCAGCGGGCGAGGCAGGAGAGGTTTGCTGTACCATGTGGGAATCTCCCTGGCCGGGAGTCGAACTCGCATAGCGGCTGCCAACAGCTCCACAAAGCAGCGCTTAACCCCTGCGCCACCAGGGAGGCCCCCCAGTAGAATTTTCTGTGATGATGTTATTGTTCTATATCTGTACTGTTCAGTAAGGTACCTTCTAGCCACATGTGCCTGTTAAGTAAGCATTTGAAATCTAGACAAGTAACTGAAGAGCTGAAGTTTGGATTTAATTTAAATTAACTTAAATTTGGTCACATGTGGTTAGTGGCTTCTGTACTGGATGGTGCTGTATCATAGGGTGATGCAAGCCACATCTTTTATACTACAAATGACATCACCAGAAGCTCTAAGAAAATTGCATCTACCCTCTAAAGGTTAATGAATGATGCTAAGATCTTGATTCAGTCCTCTTACATGTCCCTCTCTTAAGGTTAAGTCTCCTTGTTCCTGGTTTCCAGGTGGGCTAAAAGATGCATTATCATATGGAAAAGTCAAGGTTGCACAGAGCCTGTCTTTCTGGGAAATGACTGTACTCAAACCAAACCATGTAGAAATTCATTTCTAATCCAAATACCCTCACTTGACTTTTAATAAGCTAAAATTCCCCATCAGTCATCCCACTAGCCCACTAAAAGCTTTAAGGATGACAGTAGTAGTATACAAAGTCAACAGAATAGTTTAAACATATTACAAAAATGGTCTTGGCTACAAGCCAGCATTGTTCAGTTAGTCAGGTTGTGTGTCAGAAATGGGGTTTAGACCCATAGGGAACTGACTTTCTTTTCCATAAATGCCTCTGGGACTCCCTGAATCCTCATTCAGATATCCTTTATCACCCAGAAGGTTCCTCACTGTCCCATATAGCTTGCTAAATCTGTAGCTCATATAGATAGGCATGTAGTTATGCAATTTTCTCAGACAAGGCTCCAGAATGTCCAGATCTAGTGTCCAGTTGATCTTCCCTGGCAGCATCAGGCAGATATGAGAGCACATGTGGGCTGAAAAATACACAGCCTGTGCCTGGGAGGAATGGTAAGGCACAAGGCACAAATACACACTCTTAATACAGACAAAAATAAGATAGCATGAAAAATACACTATAGTTATGACTGTTATAAAAATGCATTACTAACAACTCTGTCTTCATATGGCTGCCCATGTATGAAAAAAAATCTATCCTTGTCTTTCCTTCCTTCTCCCATTTCCTGTTCTTTTATGTTTACTTTTTCTGATCTCTTTGCTTAGACTATTTCTCTTTCTGCCTCTGGCAGTTTCCACAGCTGATCCCCTTTCTTCTTTTTCTGGGGCCAGTCTTACAGTATCCTTCAAGAAGGTCACGCACTCAGTTAATCTATAAGTGGTATCAGACCATTAAGATATAAGTTCAAGAGAAAGAAGGCTTAAACATAGTCCTTTTTCACTTGTGATTGTTGTCTAGTGTACCAGGGGATTTCTACCTAAGTTCTATTTAAAAACTTAAAAATAGAGAGCCTACCCCTACCCACTATAGGAGTAATGCACGTTTATTAAAGAAAAATTGTAACGTACAGAAACAAAATTTTAAAAGTACTCATGGTCCCATCCCCTAGTGAAAATGGCAGTTAATATTTTACTATGTTTCTTCTTAGTATTATTTTCCCTGCTACATAGATTAAAAAAAACACCATTGTAACACATTATATGTATAATTTGGTATCTTTGCGTTTTTCTCAGTTAACGTAGAAGGATATTTTCAAATTATTACATAGTTTCATAAATATTCTGTCAGTTGAATATACCACAGTTTAATCATTTCCATATTCTTAGCCATTTATTTGGAAGTGGTATTAAAATGAACATTAATTGCTAAGGTTCTATGCTAAGCACATACAGATTGTCCCAATGCAGTAATTACCTATGTTATTAAAAGGAAAGTGATAGTTCAATGAAAGCTGCTGTTTTTTGGAGAACAGATTTTCCACAATGTTTAAGAGAGTATAATAGTGAATCTTATACAGTAAGTCCCCAATGAACTTTTCTTTTCTATTGTTTTCTAGTATCCACAGTTTCTGAGAAATCCAGAGAGACCTTGATCTTTGTTTCTCATCAGTTTGACTATAATACACAGAGGTGCTGTTTTGTTCATATTTATCCTATTGGCATTTTGTTGAGCTTGAATCTATAAATGTTTTTTGTCAAATTTTGTCAAACATTTCCCAAAATCATATTTTTCGTCTAATAATGAGAATAAATAAAGAGAATGCAATCTTCCTCCGCCTTCTGAGACTCTAATCATACGTATTTAAGAACTATAGGTCTGTGAGGCTCCATTCATTTTTTTTCCAATCCCCTTTCTCTCTTCATCAAATTGCTATGTTGTTAACTCACTGACTCTTTTCTCTGTTATTTCATTCTGTTATTAAGTCTATCTAGTTATTTTTTATTTCAGATACTGTGTTCTTCAGTTGTAGAATTTCCATCTAGTTCTCTTTCATATTTTCTACTTTTCTGTTGTGGTTTCCTATAATTTTATTCCTTACCAGGTATTTTTCTTGCCACAATGAGCATCATCATGTCAGGGGTGGTATACATTAATTGTGTTTTCCCTTGAGAATGGGTCACATTTTCTTGATTCTTCATACATTGAGTAATTTTAGAGGGTTTCCTGGACATTTTGAATGCTAAGTTGGGGAGACCCTGGTTTCTGTTATATTCCTCTGAAGAGTATGGGATGTATTTGTTTCAGCAGGCAGTTAACCTGGTTAGATTGAAACTGAAACCTCTGCCTTGTCTGTGATGAATGGCAGCTGAGATCTCATTTCCATTCTTTTAGTCATAGATGGAAGCTGCTTTGAGCCTGCCTTATGCATGCATGGTCAGGATAAGACTTGTAAAGAATTTATACATATAGTTGAGCACTCTTTTCCTCAATATCTCTTTCTGAAATATCCCCTCACTTTCTAGAGACTGTGGTTGCGCCAGGTCCTGTCCTCTGGTTTTTAGGCTAGCAATATAAAGGGTTTCCTAATATAACCCTAGTGGTGAGACTGGTGACTACAGTCTACCCTTAAGCTAAAGTTAGAAAAATGGGAATTTATCCATTTCATTGATCTTATTCCAAGTTTCAGCCTCCCTCTGATATCTGCCTGCTTTTTAATCACTCTCTGGGGCTTTTAGGTATGTGTATGTGTGGGTACACATGTGGGCACGTGTGTGTTTCGTCCAGAGTTTATAGTTGCTATCTATTAAAATTTAATCCATTATACTGAGAGTGGAGCCTGTTGAAAGATTCTTATATGAGCTTACTTCTAATTTTGGGGTGGGGGGAATCATAGCCCTTGACTTCTTTCTTTTTCACCTTAACATTTCTCTATATTACCACCCATATTCTCCTTTTGCTCAGAAAAGAAAGGCTAACTTGTTAACTTTTCCCCGTCACTTGCTGTTTTTGGCAGGACCTACAATTCATCCAGTTATTCATCAAATAGGTAGTGAGCCAGGCATTGTGCTAGGCATTAGGATAACAATTGTAAGAAAAAAACAGACTTTACTTCACTGAGCCTGCTTTCTTTAAGGTCATCAAAGGTCTGACTTCTTAGCCGCCAGATCAAATACTTTTTTTCAGTCTTATCCCCTCTAATTTCATTGCTCCATCCTTCATTGGCTGTGGAGACTAACCTCTTCTTAAAACTCCTTTGTGTTCCAGCTCTCCCACTTCACTGATTTCTTCTCTCATTTTCCAAATACTGGAATTATCAGAGACTTTGACCCCTTTCTTCTCTGGTCCTTGCAAGTAGTCTTCAGTAAGTAGGCTTACTGAATCTTAGTGTTTCAACTACCACTTCCATGCCTAAGATCCACAAGCCTCTACCTTCAGCCTGGATCTCTCTCCTGAGACTAGGATTTGGATTTCAACTGTTTCTCTCCACCCGGTTGTCTAATAATTTCGTTAAACTACATGTAGTCAAAATGCCCCTAAACCTACTCTTTCTCATGCGTTTCCTAGTTTGGTTAATTCCTGGTATTGGAAGCATATAATTAAATAAGAACTGGATCAAGACAGCTGCCAAAAGGGTTCTTGCATTGTGTGGGACCTTTAACAATAGGGAGAGCTCTAAAGTCCCTTCCAATTCTGTGGTTCTATTATGTTTCCAGCACTGTGCTATCCATTTCCTACAAGGAGCTCATGATCAAACTGGGGGAGACAAAATAATTGAGTGATAACTGGTCCTGATTTCACATGTGGCAGGAATTCAGAGAGAGAGGATATAGGATGCATTGTAATGAGAGAAGACTCAACTAAGCTCCTCAAAGGTAGAAGTTATGTCTTCTGTTTCATTTCTATCCCCACAGCACCATTCTCTACATACTGTAGAAACTCCATAAAGACTTTTTTGAATGATTTTGTAATCATTACTAATGTTTATTGAGTACACATTGAGTGCATAGTTCTTCACTAAATGAGGCGGGGGTTGACCAAGATTTGATGTAGTCTCTGACCTTTTTCAATCAGTCAACCAACAAATATTTACTGAGTGCTTATTATTTGCAATACACCCTGCTAGGCATTGTGGGGGATGCAAGATGCAAGAAATAAAAGCCTTAGTCTCTTCCCTTGGGGAGTTTACAGTATGGTTGGTAAGATGAGACACAAATGCACACAAGGCTAATTAAGAATGCGGGTCAGAGCCAAAAGAACATTGCAAACAATAAGTCTGTAAAAAAATTTTTTTTAGAAAGTGCACAGATTACCATAGACTAGATGGATATAGAGGCTTTGTAGGGAAGGTGGGATCTACATTGGACTTTGAAGGATGGGCAGAAATTAAATAGGTTTGAAGTTCTCATAGTTATTAAGAAGATAAAATTCAACACTCACAAAAAATTCAGGCTAAAGACCAAACAGATGAAGAACAACATCTACGCAGGGTAGGCAGCTTACACCAGCATGTTACTAAGAATTTGTTAGTGACATTTTACCCTTTCCCACTGTATATGCATTTTTTTGTCTTTCTCTTTTTCTAATATTTTTCCCCATCTTACTCCCTCTGCGGTGACATACAGGGGTAAAAGAATCTTCTTTGAGAGGCAAGTTAAAAGCCTTGGCTCCAAGACCATACTGTTTGGGTTCAAATCCTGGTTTTACCACTTATTTGCGTGTGATTCTGGGCAGGTTGCTCAATCTGTCTGTGTCTCATCAGTAAAATGCAGATATAAAAATAGTACATACGTCACAGCATAGTTTTGAGGATGAGCTGAGTTAAATATATAAGGTACTTAAAAGAGGGCCTAGCACATAGTAAATGTTCAATAAACATTAGTTTTTATTAAGGGAAGAAGGCTGGTTAATTGCAACGTTATTATCTTTCCAGATTTTATTGTAGCTAGGTAATTCATTATGCAATTAACTAATCTATATGGAAGCTGGAGGCCAGATTCTTGTCAGCTAAAGGATTAGGTCTTTAGCAACCCCTGATAAACATGCATAGATCTCATGCACTTAGGCCACATCACTTTCTCTCAGATTGCCCTCACCCCTAGGCCATCCAGAGATACTTCAGTAAAATAAATACAATCATCAACTTAAGTAGGTAAGTTGAGTATTTAAAGGACACTTCATCAGCATAGGGAGGGAACTGACAACTTTCAGAAGGGATTTAGTTTAAAGTAAAGACTATCCCTAGGGAGGTGCCAGATGACATTAGGTTAAATGAACTTCAAAAAAGGGAGAAGTCATTAATGGTAGTAGGCAGCTAGATGGGAGTGTGTGGAAAGAGAACGGGGCTCCATATAAAAGCAGCTAAACTCTGTATCCACATTACCTGAGACTATATGTCATGAGCACCACTCTCTAGTTTTCCTCTCTGCGCTACCTCTTTTATACTCGGACCCTCCCCTAATTCCCTCCTCGCAGTTCCAGACATCTGACCCGCCAAACACCCCAAATTACAGGGACTTTTGATTTGCCATTTCACTGGGACAGACTGAGTAGAGACTAGAAAGAAGTTCTTGTCAGTGTGTTTGCATAACACTGAGTTAGAAATTGTGCAATCCCCTTTGGAAATGATTTAAGGGAAGGAAGATGGAAAGGTGTCTGCTTTATTCAGGTACAGTATGATCTTAGTAAGGGCAAAAGGATGAACTAATGAACTAATGAGATTCCTTCCAACTCAAGGATCTGAAATCTGAAATTTCTCTCACTTTTTTCCCATTCTGAACTCCTTTTGCAAAGAATGACATGGTCAAGGAAACCTAATGGAGAGGAAAATGAGCACTGCTCACACCAAGTTCTGATGTCACCTGTTTGCAAGAAGTATTGACTTTTTTTTGTGTGTGCGATAATTGAGTACAGAGGATTACTGCTTTGGCTAACTTCACTCGGTTACTGTGAAACTCTGTAACTCTCATGAAAAGCATGAAGGCTGTGTGTGTGTGTGTGTGTGTGTGTGTGTGTGTGTGTGTGTGTGTGTGTGTGTTTGGGGCACACACATGAGTGCCAGCTGGTAACAGCTGTTATCTTATTTCTGCAAAGGATTTTTTTAGATGACAGAAAAATGTATTTGCGTAAGTTATGACACAATTTTTTGAATACTCATATAATAGAAATGTAATATATTCTTACATCAATTGAAAATGCAAAGTTAACAATGAAATCATGGAGGTGAAAGGTTGAAAGGGGCCTCAAACTTATTCACTCTCTTTTAAGTTTCAACAAGCTGAGAAAAGAAAAAACAAACAAAAAACAACCCAGCACATAAACTACAATAGTCTACAAACAAACAAACAAACAAACAAACAAACAAACAAACAAACACTAGGGACATAAATGAGTTCAGTGTCTGAGACCAGCTATTTAACAAATTATTTGGATCCTTGGGTCTCTGGAAGTTGCTAATTCCTGCCAAACTGTCTAGCAAAAATGTTCTTGTTAACTCCAGGTTTGAGAGAAAAGCCTTTCACTTACTAACAGATAGATCCAGAAGTTTGTGCCATCCTCTTCATTGTCCTCATTTAATACTTGGCCATTATTTTAATAATATATTCAACAACTCTGTTATTCAAGTCTTTCCACTTGTTTTTCCTTTTTTCCCTTCCTCTGTATAAACAAAAACATCAGTTATAGGACTCTCCAGAGAACCATTTTAAAATTCCATTACATACTCTTCAACAGGTGTGGACCAATGTGGACCACTGGTAAAAAGTTTTAAAAGATGTTTATACTTAGAAATTTCTTCTAACTCCTTGTCACCACTTATTCAGTGAACAAATTTGACTGTTCATCATCAAAAGGAGCCAACATAACATAACGGACAACACTTTTCAGAGCCTCTTACCACTTTTTGCTTTCAGCTTGTATAGACGGAGTACCACATATTGCTGTGTAGCACTAACAAATAGACAAATAGGACCCCTCATGTTAATCTAGCTGAATCATTGTCATATTATTTTGACTTTAATCTCTTTGTATTTTCTTCCTAGAAAAATTTGGTGTTAATTTTCTTACTGATGATTTGTATATGAATGTAATCCTTCACAGATAGGCAGAGCCTCATTTGCCCTTAAATAAACTACATTCACTTTTTCTTATCCATTGACCATAAGTTTCTACCTGCAGCTCTTGTAAAATGGAGGCTGACTCTTCTGCACAGCAAAGGAGGCTATAACTCAACAATAACAACAACAACAAAACACCCTATGGAATGGGACAAAATGTTTGCAAAGCATATATCTGAAAAGGGACTGATACCAAATATCTATAAAGAGTTCATACAACTCAACAAGAAGAAAACAAATAACTTAATCAAGAATTGGGCAGAGGATCCAAACAAACACTTCTCCAAAGAAGACATACAGATGGCCAATAGGCACATGAAAAAAATGCTCATCATCACTTATCATTAGGGAAATAAAAATCAAAACCATAATGAAATACCATCTCACACCAGCAAGAATGGCTCACATTGGAATGAACAGAAACAGCAAATGCTGATGACGTGTGGAGAAAAGGCAGTCTTCTTACATCTTGCATTGTTTGTGGGTATACAGACTGGTTCAACCCCTATGGAAAGTAGTATGAAGGGTTTTCAAAAGACTAAAGATGGATCTGTCATACAAGTCAGCAGTTCCACTCTTAGGTATCTATACTCCCCCAAGTAAAAACACGAATTCAAAAGGAAACCTGCATCCCTGTCTTCATAGCAACACAGTTTATAACCAAGTTATCAAAGCAACCTAAGTGCCCTGAAATAGATGAGCAGATAAAGAAGCTGTGGTATATATACACAATGGAATATTACTCAATAATCAAAAAACAAAAACAAAACCAAAAACAAAACTCATGCCATTTACAGCAACACGAGTGGAGTTGGAAGAGATAATACCAAGTGAAATAAGTCAGAAAGAGAAAGATAAATACCAGGTGATGTCACTGATATGTGCAATTACTGAGAAATCCAACTAAAAACTAGAGAAAGACAACCTTAAAAGCTGCCTCTGAAAAACCAACTATACATCTGAAGCATCCAAAGAGTGTGTGTGGGGGCTGGGGCGGAGGGGGGAGTAGGAACACAGAGGGAAGGAAGCACAAAGGACTATAGTGGTGGACTATGGGTGATTCGGCGGCAGGTACCCCGGGTGGCAGTACCTGATGGGGAGAATCCTAATGTTACCGCAAATAAAAATAATAAATTATTATTTTTAAAAAAGGGAAAAAATGAAGATTGCCTCTTTCATGTCACCATTTTGTTTTTAATACCTGCTAATATTTTAGTGGAGAATGCTCAATTTCAACATAAATCTTTCCTTCTGTAACCATTTGTAGAATGTCAATTAATTGAGGTTTGATTGGAAGATGATTTCCTCAATGTAAGTACAGCACAGTTGAACTATTTTTGCAACAGCTTGTTTCTCTGTCTTTTTGAAAAAACATAATATTTTCATTAAGCAAATTCCATTCTTTAGCTCAAACACATCTTCCCACTGCAACTACAGGAGGCACACACTATATCAGAAGCAGTGCAGCTCTGTTTTTCCAAAGAGAGAAAGGTTTCAATGATTTTTTAGTTGTCCTTTCTTGGCCAGCTTCTCACACTTGGGCAGATGCTGGTCCACCATGGTACTGTAGTCCACCTCCACCTTGACAATGCACCCATTAGCCCACTCCAAGCCCCCATCTGCCATGGTCCCTGCTTGAGTGTCTCTAGATTTGGCCCCACTGCAAAAGATTCAATTAGCTTGGTACCCTTTATTTTCTGCTTTTCATCCTATCAAATCTTTCTCCTAATAATAAAAAAAGGGCCATATGTTACCCTACATTGTGAATTGAACTGCACAATTTTCTTAGGGCTATTTGATTTTAAGTCTTATGCCTTTGTTTGCCTGTATATTCAACTACTCAGTTTCTATTAAATCCTTCCCCACATACAAGCTGTTAAATATATTCAAGTCTCAGGGAACTGGAGAGGATAATGCTAAGGGAAATAAGTCAGAAGGAGAAAGACAAATACTGGCTGATCTCACTTATATGTGGAATATAGAGTAACACAACAAAGTGTCAGTCAAATCCCAACCAGTAGCAAATTCTCTAACTGTAAAACTGAGGCAACCAGAGGGGGATGGTTGTGGGGTAGGAGCGGGAGAGGGAAGTGACCCAATGGAACATGGTGGAGGATTGTGGGGGGCACTGGTAGTGGGCAGGATGTGAAAGTATACATTTGCAGAGGTTTGAACCTATAACTCCTGGTGCAGATACAAAGATATATACCTAGTTTAGCTCAATAAACATAATTTGGAAAAAATATATTCGAGTAGTATCTCTTTCAAAAATGAACAAATTGTCTTCTTTGACGATGCATTGCTCCCTAGGTACTACACTCCCTTCCTAGGCAAGCTTCTCACTGGAATGATCTCTATTGAATATTTCCTCTTCCCCATTTCTGATCCAGTTTTCAATCCACTGCAGTCTGGGTTCTACCTTCAGTGCTCTACTGAAACTACTCTCTTTTAGGTAATTGTCAGATCTAGTGGCTGCCTCTCAGGCCTTATCTTACTTGACCTTTCTATTGTATTAACACTATTAGGCACTTACCTGCTCCTTTTGGGGACATATTTTATCTCCCTTTCAGATCACCCCTACTTCTCAGGCCACAAGCTTCTTTTCGTGTGCCTACCCATTTGGTGTTTTTCTCCTCTAAGTGGAAGTAATTTTATTTTTCCTGATGAAAAAAGGAACATATGTTCATTGTTTAAACATCAGAACCTTTAAAAAATTATAAACAAAAACACAGACTCCAACTGAAACCCCATCACACATAGATAACTATTTCTAACACTTTATATCTTTCTAGTCTTTAAAAATGATATGTATCATATACAAGAATACAAATGGTATCATATGACAATACTTTTACCAGCTTTTTTCACTTTTTTTGTGGGCATCCTTCCATATCAACTAGTATAGACAATTATTTTATTTTTCAAAAAGATTTATTTATGCATACAAGAACTGGGGTGTAGTCCAGAGGTGGGGGGTGGTGGTGAGAGGATTCACTGGAGACAGAGTGGGGAGCAGAACAGGCAGATTGACTGAAGTACACTGCTGAGGGGAGCAGCGGGCAAGACAGGAGAGGTCTGCTGTGCCGTGTGGGAAGCTCCCTGGCCGGGGATTTAATCAGTGCTGCAGTGGCTCCATTAGCTCATAGTGCTGAGACTTAACCCCTTGTGTCACCAGGGAGGCCCTAGAACATTATTTTAAATGGGTACTTAAGAGAATCTTGACTTTGTCCATTTACACTAATTTACACATGAGATTAAATTTTATAATCAAAGTTACTGTGGTACCAAGTCTGTAAAATATAGAACCCACTACTCCTTTGTAAGACTCGTCATATAAACAAATCCACAAATTAGGAAAAAAACGGCTGCAAGGGCCTCCCTGGTGGCGCAGCGGTTAAGCGCTGTGCAGCTGTAGGCAGAGCATGCGATGCGAGTTCGATGCCCAGCTGGGGGGAATCCCACACAGACCTCTCCTGCCTTGCCCTCTGCTCCCCACTCTCTCCGGTGAACCCTCTCGCCGCCCCATGCCTCTGGCCTGTACCCCAGCTTGTATGCATAAATAAATAAATCTTTTTAAAAAATGGCTGCAAAATCATGGAAGGAATGTAAATGCCCATTGAAAAATGACTGGATAAAGAAATTGTGGAATATAGGGCCTCCCTGGTGGTGCAACGGGTTAAGCCTCAGCACTACGAAGCTATCCACAGTCACTGCAGCTCGAGTTCGATCCCTGGCTAGGGAGCTTCCCACATGGCACAGCAGACCTCTCCCATCTGCCATCCCCCCTGCTCCCCTCAGCAGTGTATATCAATAGATCTGCCTGTTCTGCTCCCCATTCTGTCTCTGGTGAATCCTCTCACACACACCCCCCCCCACATCTCTGGCTTACACCCCAGCTTGTATGTATAAATAAATAAATCTTACAAAAAAGAAATTGTGGAATATACACTCAGTGAAATACTATTGAGCTATTAAAAAAAGATGAAACCGTATCTTTTGGCATAAAGTGGATGGATCTTGAAGTGATTAAGTGAAATAAATCAGAAAGTGAGACAGTTACTGATGGTTTCACTCATTTTCAGACTATAAATACCAAAACCAAAAAAACTGGCAAAGTACAGCAAAAATTTCTTAGCCTCTTTGAAAAAAATATACTGACTGATAGAGGGTATGGGGGCGGGGTGAGTGAGGAAGGGATGGGGAGGAAATGGGACAGGACATTGGTACTGGAGCTTTGGTGGAGGGTGAGTGAAGCATGTGCACATATGGAGGAGCAGAATGTAACCCCCAAAATTAAAATAAAAATTAAAAAATATTTAAATTCAAAAGTAATTAAACATAAATGAAATGAAAATGAAAAACAACTCTCTCTGCTATCTCTGATTCCTGTTCTCCAGTTCTGCTCTTCAGAGATAACCAGTATTGCAAGTTTCTGGAGGTCAGTTTTTTTTATCCATACTGCCAAATTGCCCGCCAGAAAGATTGTATGGATTTACACTTTCCTCAATGCTGCATGCTCTCATCGATGTTTAAATCTTCTGTCCTTGCCTCTTCACATTTTCCTTTTTACACTGTATGCTGATGACTTCCACTCTCTATCTCTAACCCTGATCATATGCTCAAGCTCCAGGCCAGTATTTCCAGCTAGCTGTCTGCTGGACATCTCAACCTGAATGTCCTACAAAAACACCCCTGATTTATCTAAATACTTACTATTTTGCACATATTTTATTTCATTTAATTCTTATAAAGGCCCTGGAGGTAGTTTTAAGTCTTATTACTTCTGTTTTACAGATGAAGAAAACTCTGGCTAAACTGCTCAAGGTTATGCAGCTCGGAAGCAGGGATTAAAACCTAGGCAGTCTAAACCCCTGGCTCACATGCCAAGTCCTACACTATATTCCATTATATCTAATCAGATACAAGTCCTATCTATTTTATTTCCTCAAATTCAGTCCTTCCTCTTCCCCTTTCTTCTTTCCTATCATCACTACCTGATTACAAGTCTTGTCGATACTCTCAGAATTAGTCTTATTCAACTCAAATACATATTTCATGTTGCCTGCAAAATAATTCTTCTAAAACATAAACCTGATTGTCTTTTTCCTGTTGAAGATCCTTCAGTGGCTCCTTGTGATCTACCTCATAAAGCCAGAGAACTTTGCATAATATAGAAGGATCACCTTCACCTGACCATCCCTAACTAGTGTCTAAGCACTTGTATTACAAAATCAGAATCGTTAATAATTACTTAAAAATGCCAGGCTAGTTCTTATCTGGATGACTTTGCAGATGCTATTCCCTCTGCAAGAAATTACCTTTTCCCACTCTTCTTCCTTGTTTCATATCTGTCAAACTCAGATCTTTCCTCCTGGAAGTCTTCCTTAATTTCACCAATTATTCATGCCTATGTGCTGCTTTGAACATTTGATTATTTTTTCGTTTTTTTTTAAAGATTTATTTATTTATGTATGCATACAAGAACGGGGGTCTAGGCCAGAGGTGGTGGTGGTGAGAGGATTCACCAGAGTCAGAGTGGGGAGAACAAGCAGATATACTGAAATACACTGCTGAGGGGGCAGGGGAGGAGACAGGAGAAGTCTGCTGCGCCATGTGAGTTAGGTCCCTAGCCAGGGATCTAACTCATGCTGTTGCGGCTAGTGATAGCTTGGTAGTGCTGTGTCTTAACCCCTTGTACCACCAGGGAGGCCGATATTTTGATTATTTTGTATTTGTCACATTATGTTAGTTGTATTTATTTGTCTCTCTCTCTCTAGAACATTATCTCCTTGAGGGTAGGGACTCTCATTCAACCCTAGGTCTTCAGTGTTTAGCATTGTTTCTGGCACATAGGCAGTTGCTTAGCAGATATGGGTTAAATTGAATTAAATAACTTAATTGCAAAATTACAGGGCCTTATACACTATTGAAAGAATGTCAGGTATCAGTGATATGGAAACCTTTTTCGAGCAGAAGAGGGCAGGTGCACCCTCTTCTAAAAGCACTACACTGAATGTGACGGGTTTTCCCCCTTTATGTGGGCTATTCGTCCATCAGCCATTTAAATATTAGTATTTCTATAGATGTTCTCATGTAGATATGTATTCTATCTCCATTATGGGCTGCAAGCAAACCTCAGAGCAGGGTCAAGTATGGAATTTGGCAGAGTAGACATAGAAGGTATGAAACAAAGGCCGTTAATTCGTGAAGAAATATTGAGTCCATCTGGAGTTAGCGTTCATGTGGCAACAGTGGAGGAAGAAGGTATGCCCCAATTTTCCTGAAAAGGTAGGATGAGAAATCATCTTCGTTTACCCCCACCCTCGCTGCTTTCCCAGCACCATAATGCTGAGTGCTCAGTTGCGAGTGGAATGAATTGAAACTATCAGTGGCACAAGTGGCAGGGCTGCGTGCTAGGTTCTTGGTACTACCGTGGGAACTCCATCCTCTGGAGAAGGCCCAGGGTTCTCCCGTAAAACCCTGACTTACTCAGGTCACCGGGCTTCGGCCTAGCACCGAAGGATCCTAGCTGGCGGTGCCCACTGCTGACAGAAACACGGCATGAGCCAATTTCTGGGGCTGAGAAGAGGCGATGGGCGGAGCCAGACCATAAATGCTTCCCAGGATATAGGGTGGAGCGTCCGGGACATGCAGGTTCCGGGGCGGCCACAAACGCCCCGAAACCTGAATGACTCCGCCTAGCTGCAGAACGCTCCACGTCCACCGCGCCGCTATTCAGAGTGCGGGGCCCCGAGCCGGCGACGTGCGCGAGCGTGCGTGCGTGGGCGCGCGTGCGCGGCGCCGCCGTCAGTGGCCCGGCTGGTTATTTTGCAAGCGGGAGGGGCCGTGCGCGCTCCTGCCTCCGGCCTCTGTCCCCCACCCCTCCCCTTCCCCGGTCCGGTTCTTTCCTCCTGAAAGATGTCGGACACGGCAGTAGCTGACACTCGGCGTCTTAACTCGAAGCCGCAGGACCTGACCGACGCTTACGGGCCGCCAAGTAACTTCCTGGAGATCGACATCTTTAATCCACAGACGGTGGGCGTGGGCCGCGCGCGCTTCACCACCTATGAGGTTCGCATGCGGGTGAGTCACGGGGTGAGGGGGACCGCTGAGGGAGGACCGGGCGGCTGGGCGGGGATGCGGGGAGGGGGGAGGGGGGAGGGGGCTGCCATGGGGACGTCGGAGAAGACTCTTGGAAGGGTCATTTGGAGGTTAGGGGCATGATAGGTTGGAGAGAGGTCAGCAGACTCGGTTGTGGCCCGAAGGTACTGAGAACTGCTGAGGGGGACATTGGACCCGGGTATGGGAAAACAAGTACCCGTGGAGGCAGAAGTGAGGCGTGGCTGGCTAGGGTGGGGAGAATGGAGAAGCTTCGAGTAAGGTATTCAAGGAAATAGGAATCACGACTGGAGCGACAGAAGGAGGGAAGGGAGGGTGCGAGAGGGCTGGGGGATGGAAAACCGGGGCGGTATGGCGCTGGGTCCCATAACAAAACTAGGTTGTGGGAAGTGATTCTGAAGACTGAGGGCAGGGAGGCCCGGCATCTTCCTCGGCAGCTCTCCCTGGGATGGAGTTAATTTAAGCAAAGCCTACCTTAAAAGGAAGGTAGACGTCAGGAAAGGCAGACATTGGACTTGGTGAAGCAGAAATAAAGGGAGTCTCCTTGAGAGGGAGTGCTTCCCAGACTTGTGTCGAATTAGCATCTGAGGGAGAGAAGTGTTAAGTGCTTAAGTTTTCTCTGGTACCACATAACTCCAGCTCCCAGTGAAAACTGGCCTGGCTTGCACCAGGAATGGTGGATTGTTCGTCTCTGCTCTCACCCTGTGCTGATTCTTTGAAGTATCCAGAATGTTCACTTCAATATTTGCTGGCTCTCATCTGGGTTTTCTGTAATGTAATGTAAAGTAGTGCCTTTAAGTCCTAGATTGACCTTTTGAATTCAGACCCTGGTCTGTAGTTCCTTGAATAGATGACATTTCAGAAGTGACTTCTTCCAGTGTGTACTACCTAGTACTTTCTTTATTCTCTACTTCTTAGTCCACTGTGCAAAGACGGGATGTGCAGATAGGGTACTTAGTAGGTTCTTTTGCCAGTTGAAGTGGTTATAAACAGAAAAGTTTTAGAGCCATTTTCTAGATTTCCTTTTGTTTTCTTCTCAGACTAGAGGACCAGAATATTCTCTGTGACAGCATGCTGCACAAACAGCATTTGAAGACATGAACGAGTATATGTGCTTTCATTCTTGAATGAATGAATGAAAAGAGTGTTTTCCTACCTGGGCTTTCACATCTCATGGAGAAATGATGACCCCAAATTTCAAGTTTGGCAAAATTCAAACTAAAGAAAGAAAAGTGAATAACAAGAAATGAGAAAAACTTATATATAAGTTTTATAACTATATAAGACTATAGTTATAACTGTATATAGTTATATATAGTTATTATATATAACTATATATATAGTTATATATAACATATATATAGTTATATATAGTTATAACTATATATAACTTTATAACCATATAAGAATAACTTGAAATCATTTCTTTGGGGAAGAATGGAAAGTGGATCCCTCAAAATATGATAAAATATGAAAATTATTAGTGATAGCGAGAACTCAATTATGTAAGGAAGCCTGGGCATAACTTGTTCATTGTAAGGACTCTTGACGGTGGGCTGTTGGGAGACATTGTCTCTATGCATTACCCAAGAGTCTTAGGGATTGTGAGTGAATTAGTTCTCTACTTCAGGCATTCTAATAAGAACAGGGACTATTCTTCTAGTGCCTACAATGTGCCAGGCATTAAACTAAGTTTTAGTTTCTAAATCCTTACCAAAACTTCATTTTACAGATAGGGAATTGAAGAGAACTGCAGTTTAGGTAACTTGCCCAAGTACACATATTTTACAAAGCTCATCATACTCTTTCTACCATACTTTAGTCTATCTGGTCATTGCCTACTTGCATAACTTTAGTGTACAGGTCTTTTCTACCTTCTTTAAGCTTTTCATCAGCCTTTCTGCAATTTCTAATTGTATAGTGATACAGTACCTACAGTTGATGGCAGTTCCTATTTCTGTGGGCTTGAGTTAATTTGTATTTATGTTGATATGTATGACTATATAAGCTTTTACTGACCTCTGTTTTGGGGAAGTTGGTAAAATCATATTTGGTTGTACATACTACTTTAAGTGATTGTGGTTGGCATTATTGGGATCATGAGACAGACAATGGGCTTTGGGAGTTAGGCATTCTACACTAGAAGCAGATGACACTGACTTTTTCTTTATCTATAAGAGCTAAATATTTCTCTTTTTGTTTCTCTTTAAATATTTCTGAAGCTGTTCTTTTTCATTTTGCTCAGGAAAGAATTCCTCCTCTCCCACAACCCTCAAGAAATGAGTCTGGAGAGGTATCATGGTGACTTCACATGATGTGTATGGAACAAATGTCATTTGTCCTGTGGGCTTGAGTTTTGCTTCTTCCTTTCCTATCCTTTGACTTTGTGTTGATCAGAGCCAAAGGGCTCTCTATTTCCTATTCTGCACAATCCTGACTTCCTCATATGATTTGTAGGTTGGAGCTGGGAGACTACCCTAATACATAGAAGCCCTTTCCTTAGATGGCTAGGTACCGAGAAGAAAGGCCATTATTGTCACTATCCTGTGGGGGTAGGGGAAGAATAGTATTTTTGTGAACCAAAGAAGGATGTCCACAAAATGGCAGTGGATGACTCAACTGTGTCTGGGAAGAACCTACTTAGTAGGTTGGCTTCTGTAAAAATCCACTATATAAATACAATAGCATTTATAATAAACTCTGGTGTAAACCTAATATGACATGATACTTTCTTGCATTATTATTACCCCCCCAGCTTTATTGAGGTTTAGTTGACATATAATATTATATAAGTTTAAGGCACACGATATAATGATTTCACACACACACACACACACACACACACACACACATATTTCTTGCAGGATTCTGAGAATGTTCTCTATAAGGGTTTATTTTGGATAGTTAACGCATGTACATGATGCAAAATTCAGATGATACACTGTAATACCAGTCTCCCTTCCTCTGCCCTCTTGAGGTACACCTTTCCAAAGAAGCAGCTCTTTCTATTTTCTTATTCTTCTGAAGACTAGTTTAGGTAGTTTTACTTTACATGTGTCTAACTGCACATTGACATTCCTTGGATGGTAGTAATGCTGGGTAGAGTTGTAACTGATGTAATGTGGCCAATTATTTGGCTTTTGATGACCTAAAATTGGATCTTGAACAATTTCCAGACTTGAGGACTACAAAGCATGATGTAGTGAGGATTGTGTGAAGCTCTAGCTTAGCTCCAACCTGCTCTTTTCTCTTCCTGAGATGGTTTTGGACAAAGGAGCAAAACTAGTTTCTTTTATTTCCAGCTGCTTGTCTGAATTGGCTTGCAAGAAATACAGTCAGTATTAATACATGTGACCGGCCGTTTCTATGTGGAAATTGTAGACACATAGAAAGAGTAAAGTTTAGGGCTTATTATCAGGGGAGGTCCATGCTGGTATTAAAGCCTTGAGGAGATTCTCAATGATATGGGAATAAACTGATTCATATCAGGAAGCAAGCTATGGTAAGCCAACTTAATGTGATCACTATTCAAAAAAAGCTGCACTTTAAAAAAATTTAAATTTATTTTTATTTATTTATGCATAGAAGAACTGGAGTGTAGGCCAGAGGTGAGGGGGATGAGAGGATTCACCAGAGACAGTGGGGAGCAGAACAGGCGGATCTGCTGAAATACACTGCTTCGGGGAGCAGTGGGCAAGACAGGAAAGGTCTGCTGTGCCATGTGGGAAGCTCCCTGGCTGGGGATTGAACTCGTGCTGCACTGGCTGTGGATAGCTTGATAGCGCTGATACTTTAATCCCTGCGCCACCAGGGAGGTCTTCTGCTGCACTTTCTATCAATAGATAAGGAGGGTATAAGCAGACACATAGGGCCTCTGTAAGTCAATTGAGTATTTATTGAATAGCTTGCTTACTCTGCATTTAAGAAGATGCAGAAATAGTCATGGCTCCTGATTTCAATGAAATTACAGTTCAGATAGGTAGTAGCAAGACTAACATGAGGCATAAAACAATAGGGACACTACTAGAGTGTAAATATCATAGGAATTGAGAGGAGAGGGAGACCAGTAAATTAAGCTGGTGTCAGGAAAGATTTCCTGAATGAAGTGAGACTTGTACAATGGAGAATATTTTTACAGGAAAAGCAGAAGACATTATTTGGAGGTATTTATCTCTTACTCTTTCCAAAGAACCTAAATTCACTTTTCAGTTGAAAATGTAATATATTCACATTATAATTCAAATTGTACAATGAAAAATGTTACTCTTCTACCCATTCCAGCTGTCTGGTTTTATTCTCCAGAGTCTATCATTGTTACCAGTATCTTTTTATAAATACTCATATACACGTATATATCTCTTTTAAAAATACAAATAGAGGTAAGCCATATGTTCTGTCCTGAACCTTGATTTTAATGCTTGATAGCTTTCCGAACTGGCACATAATATATCTTTCGCATTCTCTTCATAATTGCAGAGTATACTACTATACAAGTGTAATTTATTTAACCAATTTCCTACTGATGGACACATTATCACAAATAATAAAATGCAGTGAAAATCCTTGTTTTTACATATTTACATACAACTTCAAGTCTATTTGTAGGGTAAATTCTAAGCAAAGGACTTCTAATCACCTAGTGTGACAAGCCTGGATGTGGTATTTTGAAAGGGTTATGGAGCATGGTCCATAGGAGCTGTCTTCATTGGGACCTCTCTGGATGGTTATGACAGCTGGCCACCTGTCATTATTGCCAACGTTATTTACCATCTCTCTTCTCTCATTCTTCCTTCCTTATAGACAAACCTACCTATTTTCAAATTGAAGGAGTCCTGTGTACGAAGGCGCTACAGTGACTTTGAGTGGCTAAAAAATGAGCTGGAGCGAGATAGTAAGGTACAGCCCATTCCCTGTGTGGTACTCTTGGAGGAGGAGAGGGCATAAGAAAGATCACAGTCTGTAAAATCTTGAAAGCAATGGAGAGTGTGAACACACTCCGTCTACCAAATTTCTGTATATTGGATCTTGGTAATACCCTTTGAAACTTGAAAGTGGTAACTTCAGGATAAATTTCAAAGAAAAAGTGGTACTTAGTGGCTAGTGAAATCATACCACTTAATGCCTGTGGGAGCTAAGAATGGAAAATACAGTGTGAAGGAAAGGCCTTGCTAGTTTCTTGGATGGTAGTGGGCTGTTAAGGAAAGGATGAATATTTGGAATTTATTTCCTTTCTTTTGAGATGGTAAACCTGTCTTCCACCAAAAGAGTTGTATTCATTTTTAATACAACTACAACTCTGGTTCTGAGTTATTCTCTATCTTATTCTCACGGGTGGGTCTTGGTTCGTGCAAGTTGCTGGCTCTGGGATAGGATGGACCCTATCCTTAATAGGAAATGAGGTACGTTGTGCTTTACCATCTCATTCCTTTTCTGTCTTCTTCCATGGGACTGGTATTTTGTTCTCTTCCATTAGATTGTAGTACCACCGCTGCCTGGGAAAGCCTTGAAGCGACAGCTCCCTTTTCGAGGAGATGAAGGGATCTTTGAGGAGTCTTTCATTGAAGAAAGGAGGCAGGGCCTTGAACAGTTTATTAACAAGTAAGTCGAGTTCCTGGGGGCTCCTCTTGCTACTTTTGCCATCATGGTCTTTTCTGTTTATTTCTTCTATCCTCTTTCCTAAAGGGCAGTGTGGTGTAGTGGGCTGACTGGACAGTAAAACTCCATTCCTTTGACCAGAATTCTGACTCTCTACCTCAGGGCCTGAGAAAGTGCTGCATGTTGGATGTGTCTAGGGGTTTCCTGACCTTACCCTTCCATTCCCCTCTCCCTCTACAATATTAGGGTTGAAGTGGTACCCTGCTGCTGCCCTCTACTTCCTAGAACCTCAGGACTGGCCTTGGCCTTCCTCCCCTGGTCACACCCTCTTCAGTCTGTGAATTCTCTCTGATCTCAAATATACTGATAATAATAATTGGTCTCTTCATAGAATTGCTGGCCACCCACTGGCTCAGAACGAACGCTGTCTACACATGTTCCTGCAGGAGGAGACAATTGACAGGAACTACGTCCCTGGGAAGGTGCGCCAGTAGGAGCTCCTCTCACCACTTGACCTCTACTTTCCTGCTGAAATGACATTGGTTTTTACACTAAGCCTCTCTCTCTCTCTTTGATCTGAAGTTGGCTGCCCATCCCCTGGCCTGGTAAACTGTCTGGTATTGTGCTCCTTGGTACCTGACTGCACCATGGGCACTCTGCTAGGATCCTCTTCTCTGAGGAGAGTTGGGAAACCACAGGCAGATGCCCTTTGGGATTGGGGGGTGGGTGGGAGGATTGAACTGGAAGGCAATTTCTTGGGCATTTACCCATGCTAGAAGGCTAACCTTGATAGGGGTGGGTCTTGTGCTGGTGAGGCACTTGAATACATAATGATGCTGCAAGTCCAGGGAATTTTTCTTACTCTTAGGTTTAACCAGGAACGCTGAGCAGGGAAAAACCCTGCCTTTCCCACCTGCATGAACTTTTTCTTCTTTGAGAAGGTGGTAGAGACCCAAAAACTCTCCTTGTTTTCTAGGCCTGCTCCCAGTTTTCTCAACAGTTTCTTTTCTTGCTTTCTCTCTCCCGTGTTGCTTTTCATGGCAGTAATCCTAGAATCTAAGCAGTCTGTTGTGTGGAGCAAGGTGTGTGGGTTTTCTGGACCCATCATCATGGCTGCTTCAGAGTCAGAAGAAAGCCATAGGGCAGTAGGGGAACTCCTGTTGCCTAGCCCCTCTCCTTTGTAGCACCCCAGTCTGGCTGCCCATTCTTGCTCATCAGCAGGTGAGTCAGTGTGGGTCAGCGGTTCTCCCTCCCCAAGTCCTTGCTACTTTATGGGTTAGCTTTGCAGGCTTGGTGGCTTGAGGGGTGGGGGTAACTCACCACTGCCAGGTAAACTCCCTGAAGGGTGGGAGTGGATCATTTTCTAGGTACCTACCTTGGTAGGGAAGGGCATCACCACTCTTCCTTCCATTTTCCCATTCCCCCATCCCATTTAGTGCTGCCACAGGGCAGAAGCACATAAACAAACCACACAATCTCTGACTTCTAAGCACTTTGAGCTGTTGAATGGGGCTCAGGGGTGAGTTGTCGCTGCCTTCCTCAGCTTGGTCACAGGGTTATTGAACTGCCTGCACTGTTTTCCGTGGAACTCCAACTTTCTCTCCAGAAGTTGAGCTAAGGATAGCAGCTTGGCATGGATATCCCAAATCTTTTGAGTCTGAAGCAGCTTCTTGAGCCTGGCAACTTTCCTGGGCACCTGCCTGGGAGATAGTGGTTTGTTTTGGGGGGTCCAATTGGTGGGATGAGAGCAAGTTAACTCTGGTGTCAGGTCAAAAGTGGGAGCTCTTTGCCTAGACTCCCTACATGGAAGAATTGGGGTTCTCTTATACAGGGCCTTGGGGGAAAGGATTACTGATTCTGACAAGATCCTAATTGGAGAGATTAGGATTGGATTTTGACATGGCTTTAGAGTCCATCTATATATTCCCTGAGACAGATCAGCTCTTCAGCTGTCGAGCCTGTGCCAGGGGCTGAGCAGCCCCTAGAGAGAGGCTCTGCTCCCTTCCCCATTTCCCCAATGTTGGTGTTGTTGCTGCCTTTTTGATTTGTAATCTGTTATTGACTTTTTAAAAAAAATTCCTTTCATTGTGCACAAGTGCTGAGAGCCTGAGGCCTCATTTCTGCTGTGTATATATCCTGCCTCGGGGCTTTTATTCAGCAAAACTGTTCATTCTTCTGTCAGACAATGTCATATTCAACTCTGTTCATATTAAACCACTGTGAAGCAAACCTTTTTTTTCTCCTGCTTATGTTGTAAATTTACTAGTTTTTAGTGCCTAGAATATGCTGGGTACTATGCAGAAATCATGCAATGTGGTCAGTGTCCTGAGGTGATAAGTTTTGCATTTAAATAAAAAAAAAACACAGCGAGAAACCTAGCTGCCTGTCGCTGTATTTACCTATCTTTTCTTGCAACTAACTCACAATTGACTGTCACAGAGGTAATACATCTGCTTGCAGGAAGTAGCCATTAGGACTCAGAACCTTTGGTTTGTGTTAGATTTAGCAAATTTGGTTTTAAGCTTTGTGGTTTTGTGATAATTTGGGCAGAATGTATTTAGAGGGTGTGTGTGTGCATGTGTATATGTGTGCATACATTAGTATACACAAGTAAATGTGGGCATGCGCTCATCCTCCAACACACCCATACACCACTTATATACACTTTCTTTCATAGGATTTTTACCTCAGTTGATATTTTTTTTATTTCAAATAGATTCGATTCGGGCAGAAAGGTGAGTGAATCCTGATAACTTTTGATGGGTGGATATTATCATCTGACCAATGTGTTCTGAAATGGCATCTTACACAAGTGGGTCTTGGAAAAGGTTTGTCATTTGGGAAGTCAAAGCTAGTTTTAATCACGTAGTTGAACATGGAAAAGTGTAGAAAATGATATGTTTAAAACATGAATGAAGGTGACTGAATGATAGGTCTTAGTAGAAGAGTGGGGTCTGAATTGAGGAAGTTAAGAGGTTTTGGCAGTTTAGGAATTAGATAAATAAAGATATCTGAGGGGATAGGGAAGAATGTTTTTGTGAGATAAGAGTAATGTCACCTTTAGAGGCAGCGGTGTTAGAGAATGAATTAGACAATAACTACAAAAAGCAGCTATAAAATAAAATATTAACAAAATGTTGGCCAGACAACATTCTTTTAACAAGTACTAATATCCTTTTGTATGCTCAGCGCTATGCTAAAGCTGGGTTGGGCCGGGAGTAGAGTGGTCATGGTACAAATAAAATGATTACGTTTCTTTCTTCACAGACTGTATTTTAGTTCAGGAAATGTCTGTCTATATAAGACAAGGAAATGCTAGAGAGAAAATAAGAGGTCCAGGCAATCTAGTTAGTCGTACAGTCTTTTTTTTTTTTTAATATCAGGTCAGTAAATTCCCTCTTTTTGGAGTTAACTTGGCTATTTTAGCACAGTAACTGGGTCTGGAAAGAATCTCAGTCCAAGCCCTCTAACCCATCAAAACTGAGGAGAAGCATACTTTTATAAGAAATTCAAGTACTATACATTCATATACATGTTTATTACTAATGAATTCCCTTTATTCATAGTACAGAAGCAGTTCAGCCTCACAATGGAGGCTGGGAGACAGAGACTAACAAATACTTTACATAGTAGCTATACCCAAAAGAAGTCTAAATCTTCACATTCCAAGGTTACCTTATAAAGGTATTTTATACCTTTGACCCATTCTTTGGGATGAGGAGTTGAGCTAGTAAAGGGTGGGAGAGGTGAACAGAATACAGGCTACTCTGGGGTTTTTGTTTGATGAGATATATCTTAGGTGAGAAACTTCTATGTTCAAATATATGCTGTAATAATTTCAGTAAAATTATTTTCTGTTGTGAAAATGCAGACCAGCTGCTCGCTGAAATGGATGGTTCTTCATATCCTTAAGGACTGTTGAGTCACTGCTGGTCTTCTCTTCTTAGACATAATTGCAGTTTTAATTTTTCCTCACTTGGCTCATTTTAAACCCTTTTATCTTTATTATTCTGAAAATTTTCCAAGGTCCTCACATGTTCCTAAGTCATAGTCAAAAAGTGGACCCCGCTTTAATTATAACTTGAAGGTTAGGTGGTGGTTAGAGTCCATTTATACATTGCAGTATTCAAGTTACTTTTAAAATATAAACACTTTGTGACTATTTTAGATTGTGGTTCTTTGCCACTCCCTTCCCAACCACCCACCATCCCTCATTCCTCTTATCTTTTTTTTCCTTGCTTATACAAAAGAACAATTGTTCTTTATTTTCTCTATCTGTCTTTCTGTCTTCTGTTTATACTTTTGAGAACAGAAAACTGATTCCTTATGAAACAGAAAACTGAGGTAATTTTTAACATTACAAACAGATTCTTTAAATCATGGCTGGCTTCCTCTAAATAGATGCTTCCTATGGTGGTTGTGGTAAGTGTTTGAATATAGATCCTCAGTTACTTGATAAAGAAAAACTGAAGGTAAAAGATTAAGAGGCACTGCCAATAAAAGGTCAGCTAGAAACTGGAGAAAACAGTACTTAAGTGAACAGTAAATACAGTTAGATTCATAGGAATATTTCCTAATATGTCATCAGAATGAAGACTCAGGAAGATCTGAAAATAAGTAGAGTATTAGGCCTGGTATCGAAACCTGGATTCTGGAGTTGGCTACCCTGTTGGCTGGCCATAGCACCTTAAGCAGATTGCTTCATCACTCTGAGCCTGTTTATTTTAAAATGAGGGTATTTGACTGAGTGAGATCTAAGGTATCTTGAAGCTCTAATTTTTATGGTTTCCCACCCTTGCCAAGGAACTGATTAAACCCTGAAGGTGATGCCAGCAAAAGATGAAGGCACAGTGTTTTCCATAGGATGAAGTTTGTTGTAGAGCAGTAAGTTTCCCAGAAATGAATGACTCTTCACTTAGTTCTGATTAGATTTTGCTTGCCCACATCCTGTTGTATCCAGTCATGAATACCCAATTGTAACTCAATGGTGATTTGATTTACAGTTGCCGTAATTTTATCCTAGGTCTTGTAGCTGAATTTTTTTTTAATGAAATAGTCACTTCATACCTATATGGAATTATTCTTATTTAAAATATATAGATTATACTTTGATTATACTGATGGTAAAAGTACCTATTTTGCTATAATATTTTAATGTGGGGACAAAATTTAAAAGAATCTAATGCTAACTGACAATATTCAAACAAAATGTAAATGTATAAAAAGTTGAAGATTTTTCCTTACTCCCTCTCCCCACTTCCATTCTCTAAGAGTAACCTACTTTGGTATGTGTCTTCCTAGACATTTTCTTATTTTCTTTTTTTTAAGATTTATTTATTTATGCATACAAGCTGGGGTGTAGGCCAGAGGTGTGTGTGTGGGGTGTGTGTGAGAGGATTCACCAAAGACAGAGTGGGGAGCAGAACAGGCAGATCGACTGAACTACACTGCTGGGGGGAGCAGCGGGTGAGACGGGAGAGGTCTGCTGCGCCGTGTGGGAAGCTCCCTGGCTGGGTATGGAACTCAGCTTCATAGTGCTGTGCTTAACACGTTGTGCCACCAGGGAGGCCCCGTCCTAGACATTTTGTCTATGCACAAATATGTGTAAATATATATTCATTCACATATACAAGTATGAATAACCACACACTTAACATAGTTTTTTTAAAATAGGGTATTAAATGTACTATTTTGCAAGTTAATTTTTTCATGTTGCAATGTATTGTGGACTTTGTCACATTAACATATGATGTAGATTTTTTTTAAAACAGTGGCATACCTTGGTGTTACAGTATGATAGCAGCTTCATAAACATTTCTCCTTTCAGCAGCTTTTACTTCCTGGGTTTGACTGCAGAGTTGTGGTTGCAGAGGTTAAAGTCCTTCATCTACAGAGCTGAGATCCATGTGTCTAAGGAACCACCAAATGGCTTGGAGCTAATAGAATCCCCAGATAGGCCAGTCTGACCAATGATAGTTGGGCTCTCTGAGGTCATCACTAGAACTTTCTAAGTACCAAAGATAGAACATACCATGCTACTACATCGAACAACTAATTGTGCAGCTTAGGCACTAACTAGCTGAATGATTTTTGGTGGACTACTTAATTTCTCTGAGCCTCAGTTTCCATATCTTTAAAATGGGCATAATATTGGTACAGCCTCACAATGTTGCTGTGAGAATTAAATGAGATCCTACAGTAAAGTGCTTGGTCCAATGCCTGGAAAAGAAAGCACTCAAGAAACAATAACTACAAAAAAAAAAAAAAGGCATAACATTTCATGGTACTATACCATGATTTAATTATTCACTCTTCAATGGAAGTTTTTCTCCAATCATTCACTATTACAAGTAATGCTACGTACAACCTTGCTTGTGTATTATTTCTGTAGGATGGATTTTGAGAAAAATTGCTGGGTCAAAGGATATGAGCATTTTACGTTTTCATAGGTACTACCAAGTTTCCTTAGGGAGTTCAGTTTAAGTTCCCATTTATAGCAAGAGAGACGTAGAAGTTCCTGTTTCCAAACAAAAAGGTTTCTTTGGCAAAATACTAAACAATTGATAATCCAGACTATTTGATGAAGATGGTACTTTAAATCTCCCTCTCCTCCTGCATATTTAATTTTAGTCATTCCAGCAGTATTTATCGCTGCTAATTGAGCATTGTACTTTACTTATGGTGAACAAACTAAGGCTCTTAAAGACCCTGAATGTTATCCTAGTTCCTTCCCACCTGATTTAAGGGGAAATGAAGCTATTAGCCCGGTGGCAAGGCAACTTCTGAGCCTCTCTCATGACCAATATTTTTCTGAGGTAGGTACTACTTGAGGCTAGCCTAGAGCAGCACTGACAGCTCAATTACACATTGATTCGGCCGTGAGGCCGACTTCCTTGGAAACTAGGGGAAATAACTGATGGTGCCTGTGGGGCCACCATCTCTCCAGCATATACCTCCTTTTCGGTTATTTCTCCCAGATCCAAACCTTATATACCAGGCAGAGACGAGATAAGGGAGCCCTAGATTGAGAGTGAAACAGGAGGCCGAACCACCAGGCCTCGGCTCTTCTGATTGGCAGTACACGTGCCTGTCAGAAATGAACAAGCATTTAGTTGGTCCTACGCAGTGAGAAGCACATAGCATCTGATTGGCCTTATTCAGAAGAAGACCTGCTGGTTGGTTGGAGTGGAAGACCAATGGGAACGCAGTGGCGCTGCTTTCGAAAGCCAGTCCTTCCTCTCCCTCTTCCCCTCGTAGAAGAGGCGGGTTCCCTCGGAGCTCCAACAAAAGATTAGGTAACTGCGCCCCCTCTGCAACCTAGCTACCCTCTACCCGCGTCACGCTTCCGATGTTAAAGGTGTCGCCGGATGTGTGAAGGCCACTCTAGCTGTAGTCTCCCTTTTGGCTCTTAGAGAGGCCTTGCCTTAGTCTGTCGTCTCTTACCACCCAGCTCAGAGCACCTCCTCCGATGTGGCCGCTGAGGTCACGGGTCTGGACCCTGGGAAGTGGGAATGGGGCAAGAATTTGCGGGCTTCTGGCGAGGTTCATGATGGCTGCGCTCTGCGGCTTTGAAGGTGTTTGTATTAAGTCCCGGGACGGGAGCAGGAGGTGCTTGACCAGTTGACATCCAGGTGGCCACCATCATTTCAGCTAACCACCCCCTCCGTCGTCTGATTTCACCCTTTGTGTCTCCTTACTAGACTCATCAGCTTCAGAACCACTGCTACAAATGCATTGGTCCTTTCAGCCTGGAGTCAGGGGAGACCTCTTTCTTCCGCAATGTCTGTGGACTTGCCCTCCTTGCTTTATCCCTTTCTTCCCTAATTATTTTAAAGAATACTAGTACATTCTCCTTGTGTAAAAAAACTCAAAACTTTACACATAGACAGGCCTATGGTACACTTTGGCCATTACCCACAATCCATGTCCCCTTTTCCCCTTCCCAAAGGTACTAGCTGTTAGCAGTTGGTCTGTATTCTGGTAACTTTTTTTCTTTGAAAATACATTGTGTTGTGTTTTTATTTCTACAAAAGTTTTACCGTGTTGTACATATCCTGCAAGTTTTTTCATTCAATGTTTTGGGAACTTTTATTTCGCTACATGTAGATTTGCACCATTTTTAAAAAATGGCATAATATACCATAGTATGTCTATAAAGTGGTTTATTTACCCATTTCCTTATTGATAGACTACTGGATTTTCCTAATGGTTTGCTTTTACAAGCAGTTCGCTAAGAACATTCCTAAGCACTACTCCTTGTCAGAATTTCTTTAGAGTAGTTTTGTTTGCAGTATATGTTTTAGTTGAAGCATCGCACACAGATCTGTAATTAGAAAAATGAGGAATATTAAAAGAATTATTGAAGGAACATTACACAATTTTATAAGTTCCAGGTGTGCATCATTGAAAGACAACATGTGTATATACTACGTTAAGTTTCCTGCTAAAACTCCAGTTTTGTCTTTCACCATACAGTTGTCCCCTTTGTCCTGATTTACCTTTTCCCTTCTGGCAATCAAGAATTGGTCTTATAGTCTAAAAGTTTATTTTTGGTTTATTTATTTCATCTGTTGATTTTCTCTATATACCACATATGAGTGAAATTCTATGGTGTTTGTCTTCACCTGGCTTATTTCATTAAGTGTAATATCCTCTAGGTCTGTCCATGTTGTTGCAAATGGCAGGATTTCATCTTTTTAATAGCTGATTAGTACTCCATCAGTAAATAATGCTGCGATGAACTTGGAGGTGCTTATCTCTTTGAATTAGTATTTTTGTAATTTTCAGGTAGATACCCAGAAATTGGATAACTGGTTCATATGGAATTTCTACATTCAATTTTTTGAGGACTCACCATACTGTTTTCCATAATGGCTCTTCCAATTTACATTCCCAGCAATAGTATCAGGTTCCCTACTCTTCACATCCTCTCCAACACTTATTTTTCTTGTCTTCTGGATAATAGCCATTCTCACCAGGTGCGAGGTTGTTATTGGGCAGGGTGAGGGGAACCCCAGGCCCCCAAACCCACCTGCTTGCTCTAAATGGGTTCTGCTATGTGCTGTATCAAGACAAATCATACTCTGGTGAATTAGACCTTCAGTAGAAAGGAAATTTAATACAATTAGTGTGCAATAAAGAAGAGTCAAGAAAGGATATAGTTAAAATAGTTTCCAATTAAACACCCCAAATTACCCCATCCCCTCATGCGTAAATGCCCAGCCAAACGGGGTTGGCCCAAAGCAGGGTTGCTGAGGCCCAAAAGCTTGCCACAAATCTAAGGTACCTTCTGGTGGGGACCCATAGAAAAGGGGCAGAAGGGGCCAGGCATGCTTGGAAGGACAAGAGCAAAATGAAAATCCAAGTCAAGATAAAGGCTGCCATTGTTAGCCTCCCCATGGGTCTCTCACCCACGTCTGTTTCTTTCAAGTGTCTCCATCCATGTCCCTCAAATCCCTGGTACAAGGCTGAGAAGCAAGCCCAGCTTCTTGGCATGTCTCCCTACTCCATGTGCCTCCTCCAGGTCTTCTTGATCTCCTTCCTTCCTTCTCCCTGTCTTTTCTAGCTTCTTTCTGTCCAGCTCCACCCTTCCTTGGGTGGGGCAGGGAACCTGTTACCTCTCTGTTCCCTGGGATTACCCTGTTACAAGGTGATAGCTCATTGTTGTTTTGATTTGTATTTCCCTAGTAATGAAAGATGAAGAACATCTTTTCTTGTACCTGTTGACCTTCTGTGTATCTTCTTTGGAGAAATGTCTATTCAGATCATGAGGAGTATTTTAATAACCTTTTTCAGATAGTTCTGAATAGTCTTTAATACTGCATCAATCTTCAACAAGTGGTAGTTTTTAAAAATTACTTTTTTTTTGTTCAAGCTGGGGTACAGGCCAGAGGCGGGGGGCGGTGAGAGGGCTCACCAGAGACAGAGTGGGGAGCAGAACAGGCAGATCAGAAATACACTGCTGAGGGGAGCAGCGGGCGAGGCAGGAGAGGTCTGCCGCACCATGTGGGATTCTCCCTGGCTGGGCGTCGAACCCGCATCGGGCGCTGCCTACAGCTCCACAGCGCAGCGCTCAACCGCTGCGCCACCAGGGAGGCCCTAAAAATTACTTTTAATGTAGATTTAAAGCCACATCAACCATATCAATCAACTTTTCGAACTTTGTTACATTAAAACTTACTGATCTACCTTGTACTTTAATAGATCTTTTACTTGTGTGTGATTTTATAACATCCTGTATTGGCAATATGGAAAATACTAGTTTCAGTGAGTTATGTAGATCTTTCAAATGTTGACACAATTCATTATATATACATTGTCAAAAAATCTCATTAATATCACCTCTGCTCTTATCAGAAAAGTCTTTAAATATTAGGAAGTTGCCAAGCATATGATGGATGTGCAAGTTTTCCAAAATTGTAATTTTTGCCTGAAAGTTCAAATTTTTATCATTGACACCAGGTACTGTCAGTTACTTTTCTTGAAGTAACAGGATCACTTTGTCCATTTTCTTTTTTTTACTTTATATATGTTTTACATCATTCTTCCTTTTTGTACAATGCATGCTTTCTCCTTTCAGGTGTAGACCCCGTAAAATTCCCTTCAGCGATTCACCCATGCACCATCACCATAGTCCCTTGTGTTCTTCCCGCCACTGTTTTGATCCCTCTCCCTCTTCCTCCACTGCAGAGTCTCTGGTTAATAGTTGCCCGTACACTTTGTCCATTTTCAAGAAAATGCCTGCCAAATACCCAAGTATGAATACCCATAGTTTATCTGTCAGTTATTTCAAGAAAAAAATGCTGTTCCATGAAAAAAGCAACTAGTTCAGCTCACAACACAATGTTACAAGTGCTTTTCTTTGGGAAAACTATTGTATTTCAGGATATAACAGAAGTGCTTTATCTATACTTTTTGTTTTGCTACATAGAATATTACAAAACCATGTATTCAAGGATGAAGAGTTAATAATCGTTACCGATTCATCAAGGACATTCTTAAATGTGATAGCAAAAAATATGACTGCTGATACTTTTCGGTGCCACTGCCTTGATGAGCACAAAAGTACCAGGAGCTTTATCCACCTTTGTCTTTTCCCACTTTTGCTTTTGCACCATCCAGTGCAAATGTCAATACTGTAAAAAAAAAAAAAAAAGAAAAGGCAAACAATGTCTTAATGCTATTACAAAAATAGTGTTGAATCACATGACCCCCCCGAAAGATTTCTGGGAACCCCCAGAGATCTGTGGATCACATTTTGGGAACTTTGAAACATCTGCTTTAGGGTATATGCCTACTATGTGCAGTCGTAATCTTAGTAGATACTGCCAAGTCCAACGCAGCTGTACTAGTTTATGCTGCCCCAGCAGAGTGTAAGAGGTCTCATTTCTCCTTACTCTCCCCAGGATGAATATTATTACACTTTAAATGTTGTCAACATGATGGGTAGAAAATAGAATCGCATTGTTTTGTTTTTAGTGTTCTGATGATTAGGAAAATTGAATATCCACTCATGTTTATTGGCCATTTATATTTTTTTGTGACATGCCTGTTCATATCCTTTATCTGTTTTTCTATATTGCTTGTGTTTTATTTTAATCTAGGATAATTAAAAATATTAGTTCTTTTTAGATATATTGCAAATATTTTCTCCCAGTGGATCTCTTGCCTCTTAACTTTATTTAGGGTTTCTTTTACTGAAAATAAATTTTAAATTTTGAGGTCAGATTTATCAATCTTTTGTGGTTTTCGATTTTTGTGTTTTGTTTAATAAGGTCTTCCATATGCAAAAGTCATAAATATTCTTCCATTTTCTAATACCTATATATTGATTTTCTTGTGTTTGCTCACATCTTTAATCCAGATAGATTTATTTTTGTGGATGATCTACATGCTTTTTTTGTTCTTTGTTTCCAAAAGACTGTCTTGGAATACAATAGGATATAGGAAATTTAGGATTGTGAATCTCCAGGGCCCCTTAGTTAAAGTCCTGTCCATGATATTTTCTGACCTTAGTAGCAGCTGACTTCATTCAGTGGGACACACCTGGTGATGGGGCCTTTCCTATCATACCAGCCAGACCCCAGCATCCCTACACCTAGCTCTCATACCCTAATTAGCGAGAACATCCTCTGGCTTTTTCCTGGCACTGGCTTCTTCCTGACCTCCATACTCATGATGGGAAGATGTGGCCTATAGGTGAGCTTAATGTCTTCCTAGAGAAATCTTCATCTGGATTGCCAAGGGGAAGGGAAGAAGCAGACCTAGTTCCAGGTGTCTTCTGGAGGGTGGGGATGGGACCATCACCTAGCTCTTCCAAATAGCCCTTTGTAGCAAGATGGCACAAACATAACTAGATGGTTTCTCTATACTTACTTTGGAGAAGAGTTTCCTCAAGGCTCCTCTTGTCATGATGTCCTAAGAGTTTTCTTGGGGTCAACCATCTTTTACTTAGAATTCAGTTTGTTCTCCACTTATTTTTTCATTATAAATTGGGTGTACTACTTTCCTGTTGTTGCTGTCATGGATTACCACAGACTTAGTGACTTAAAAGAACATAGGTTTATTATCATATAGTTCTGGACGTCAGAAGTCCAAAATAGTTCTTATGGGCCTAAAAATCAACGGGTTAACAGGACATGTTTCTTCTGGAGGCACTAGGGGAGAATCTAGTTATCTTTTTCAGTTTCTAGAGGCTGCCTGCATTCCTTGGCTCATGATTCCCTTTCATCTTCAAAACCAGTAGTCTCCATTTTGAACTCTGTATCCATCTTCATCTTTGCTGAGGCTCCTCCTTCCCTTATAAAGACTCTCATGAATTTGTTGAATCTACCAGGATAATCTCAAGATCTTTAATCATATCTGCATAATCTTTTTTTTCTTCAAAATTTCTTTTGCCATGTAAGATAGAATATTCACAGGTTCTGGGGACTAGGGCATGGACAGCTTTTGACTCACAGTGGATTGCTTTAGCAGAAGACTGCTTATTCATTTTATGTTGATTTGTAGTGGAGAGAAAAGTATCTTTGCTGTAGGTTTGTAGGATTATTTGCAATAGCATCTGTAGCCCTTCCATAACAATTTTCCAATTCTATCTGCCTTTGGTTGGATTATAGAGAAGTAGGAGGTAGAAGAGGAGAAATTCACAAAAGAAGCCATGGAATGGGAAGAGATGTAAGAGGAAAACTAGGAGGATGAGGAATCATGGAAGCAGAGGGAACAGAGTTAACAGAAGGAAGCAGTGATTAACTGCATTAAACACTGCTGCAAGACCAAAGATGACTGAGAGGCATCTGTTAGATCTAGTGACCTTTGCAATAGCTATTTTAGTGGAATGAGAAGTGGGTAGAACACTGAGTACACAACTCATTCAAGATTTTTCTGTGAGGAGTAGAGAATGGCAGGATAGAGTTGAGAAAGGATTTTTAATTCTCCTTGAAGTTGAGAGAGACTGAGTCTACTTAAATGATGATGGAAAGGAATGTTGAGAAAGTGAGATTTATGATTTGGAGGAAAATCTGAATCCTTATGGCTTCAGTCATCTGATTCCCAAGCGTGTGATTCTAATCAGACCTCTCTCTCAATGTCCAGACCTGTATAATCCAACTCCTTGTTGAACATGTCCACTTGGAAATCTTTCTCAAATTTCTCATCTGCCACCCTTTATCAACTCCCAACCCCTTTCATCATTCCACTACTAGATTACTAAGGTAACTCAAAATCACCTTTTTTTGGTATGTACAACTACTGTCTAACCCATTTTCTGCATAGCAGCTAGGGCGATCTTTCTAAATCTAGTATTTGACTCCTATAAGCCTTAAAAATCCCCTATTAAGGCCTCCCTGGTGGCGCAACGGGTTGAGTGCAGCGCTGTGGAGCTGTGGGCAGCTGCGGGCAGCTGCGGTGTGAGTTGGATGCCTAGCCAGGGAGGTTTCCACATGGTGTAGCAGACCTCTCCTGCCTCCCCTGCTGCTCCCCTCAGCAGTGTATTTTGATCCATCTACCTGTTCTGCTCCCCACTCTGTCTCTGGTGAACCCTCTCACCGCTCCACACCTCTGGCCTACACCCCAGCTTGTGTGAATAAATAAATAAATCTTTTAGAAAATCCCCTATTTCAGTATAAAATATCACTTCTTTCCGAGAAAGCTATGTTCTTTCATACCACCATCCCTTCATGCGTAAAATTTCCTCTGCATCTTTTAGTTTCCACTCACATTTTTCTTAACTGATTTTTACTAGTCTTTCAAGATTATTTTTTTTTCAGGCTTTCTGCTTCCTTGTTTTTCTCAGGCAGGGATTAGGTACCTCACCCCATGTTCACAACACCTGTGCCTTCTTTACTTATTGATACCATATATTTTCTGTAGTTGACTCATTCTTTTACTTGTTTATAAAAACACTTCTTTAGTAATCCACGAATATGCTTTTTAAAAGTCAAACATTATAGATAATTCTTCTTTCCATTCCCTGACAGCCCTCTGTCCCAGAGGAAGCTACTATCAGATTGGTGTTTGTTCTTCCAGATCTTTTTTTTTTTGGCATATTTAAAAATGGAAATATAATTTTTCTCTAGATAAATGATATTATGCTCTGTATTGTTCTGCAGCTTGATTTTTCACTTAGCAATATGCCTAAAAGAATGAGGTAGATCAGTGGTTCTCACAGAACATGCTGATTACTATTTTATAGTATGCATGTACCATTTCCCATTTCCTTTTTTAAAAATTGTGGTTAAAAAAACCCACAAAATTTACCGCCTTAACAGCTTTTAAGTGTATAGTTGAGTGGCATTAGGTACGTTCATATTGTTGTACAGTCGTTGTACCATCCATCTGCAGAACTTTTCCTTTTTCTTTGTGGATCTTTTTTTCTTTCCCCAAACTGAAATTCCATACCAAAAAATAATTCCCACTGATCCCTTCCTCCAGCCCCTGGCATCCACCATTCTGCTTTCTGTTTCTCTAAAATTGATTATTCTAGGTATCTCATATTAGTGAAATCATGTATTATAGTATTTGGTTTTTGTGACTGACTTATTTCACTTAGCATAAAGTTCATCCATGTTGTCAACCTTCAGGTTGTATGTATATATCATATTTAAAATTTTTAATTTTGAAGTTACATTTTGCTCTTCCATATGTATTCCACTTACCCTCCACCAAACCACCTGTTGAATATCCTCTCTGCTTCCCCCCCACCCGCTCCCTTCTCTCTGGTAACCATTAAATTCTTTAAGTCCAAGTTTTATTCCTGCTATATTTTACCTGTGTATATGTTTTGGTTATTTATAGCCACAGATGAGTGAAACCATTTATATTTCACCTTCTGGCTTATTTCACTGAACATAATCACTTCAAGGTGCATCCATTTTGTCCCAAAAACTATTTCATCTTTTTTCACAGCTGTGTAGTACTCCATTGAGTTATATTTTTTAAATCCATTTATCTGTTGAAGACTTGGTTTGCTTCCACTTTAGGCTAATTCTGTGAACATGGGTGTACAAATGTCTGTTCAAGAATTGCTTCCATTTCTTTTGGGTGTATATACAGAAGTGGAATTGCTGGATCATATGGCAATTCCTATGTCCCTTTGATGGACATTTAGATCAGTGCTACTCTGTGTTCCACAGATTGGTGGCAATCATGAACTATCATCCATCCACAATGAAATAAGCACAAAAATTGAGAGCCGGCATTTAAAAACTTGTTTAGCAATTTGGTGTTGCTGTGATATCCAAGAACATGATCACTTTTCTAGTAATTCCTGTTTTCTCTACTGTACAAATATATCAGTCCATTAACAGATTGAAAATTTAACAAAAAAGAAAAATTGGTCATTTATGGGGCCTCCCTGGTGGCACAGTAGTTAAAGTCTCAGTGCTATCAACCTATCGCCAGCTACTGCAGCATGAATTTGATCCCTGATCAGGGAGCTTCCCACATGGTGCAGCAGACCTCTCCTGTCTAGCCCGCTGCTCCCCTCAGTAGGGTATTTCAATCGATCTGCCTGTTCTGCTCCCCACTCTGTCTCTGGTGAATCCTCTCACCCCCCACACCTCTGGCCTATACCCCAGTTCTTGTATGCATAAATAAATAAAGGTAAATCTTTAAAAAATTTGGCCATTTACCATATACAGTTTGAAAATTACTGATTGAGATAGTTTTTGTTTTCTCCCCATTAACTCTTTTTCCCCTCAAGTTTTATTGATTGGCACTAGTTTACATAACTATATAATTTGAGGAGTACAACTTCGCACCCAAATGTACACATTTCTCATTCACCCTCCACCAACTCTTCAGTGGTCACAACCCTATCACCTTCCCTCCCCTGTTCCCTTTTCCCCCACCCCCTCTGGTAACCAGTATATTTTTCATACAGTCTTTAAGAATTATTTTTCTGTTTGGCCAGTTTGTTTTCTTTGATTATTTATATTCCACAAATGAGTGACACAATCTGGTAACTGTCTTTTCTTTCGGACTTACCAGTAACTCTTTTTGTGGTCATACCGTAGTGTTCTCTAGAGTAGATAATGAAGAATAGAATTATTGGATTAAAGGGTAAGCACATTTTACATTATGATAGTACAAAATTGCTCTCCATAAAGACTGAATACTTCAACAGTATTTCCCTATACCCCTGTCAACACTTGATAATCTTTTAAAACTTCTGTTATTCTGTTAGTCAAAACAACAATGTCTTATTTCAATTCATAATTCTACTTGTCAATTTATGTATCCTCTCATCTGTTCATTAATATTTGTGTTTCCTCTTTGATTGGTTGCTTGGTATATCTTTTGCTCATATTTCTTTTTTTTCTCATTGACTCATAGTAGTTCTTTGTATTTTGTATATGATCATTTGTCTATATATGTTACAAATATTTCCCCCTCATCTATCTGCTTTTGTATTTATGATGTCGTTAGAATGGGAACATTCAATTTTGATGTCAAAGGTATCATTCCTTTCTTTTTATGATTTTTGGCTTTTTTGTCTTATGAAGGCTATTCCCACTCTAAGGTTTTAAACATATTCATTAACATTCTCATGTTTCTTCCTCCCTTTTTTACAGTTTTATTGAGGTATAGTTGATATATAATAAACTATACATATGTAAAGGATATAATTTGATGAGTTTTCAACATATGTACATGCCCATGGAGCTATCACAATTTAAATAATGAACATGTCCATCACCCCCTGCAAGTTTCTTTGTATCCGTTCTTTCTCATGTATTTCTAAGTTTGTGTATGCTAGAATGATATATTTTTTCATTTTAAATTAAGGTATAATTTGCATATAGTAAAATCCATCCTTTTTAGTGTACATATCTGCAAGTTTTGACAAGTACATAGTCATTTAACACCACCACAAGCAAGGTAAAGAATAGTTCCATCACTTCAAGAAATTCTCTAGCCCCCCTGCCTCTTAGTAATCACTGCCAGTTTTCTATCATAATTTTGTCTTATTAGAATGCTCATAGAAATACAATCATACAGTATAGAGCCTTTTGAAACTTGCTTCATTCAATCAGTACAGTGCTTTTGTTTATTTTTTTAAAAGATTTATTTATTTATGCATATAAGCTGGGGTGTAGGCCAGCGGTGTAGGGGGTGAGAGGATTCACCCGAGACAGAGTGGGGATCAGAACAGGCAGATGGACTGAAATACACGCCTGAGGGTAGCAGCGGGCAAGACAGGAGAGGTCTGCTGTGCTATGTGGGTCAGCTCCCTGGCTGGGGATCGAACTCATGCTGCAGTGGCTCTGGATAACTTCATAGTGCTGTGACTTAAGCCATTGCGCCACCAGGGAGGCCCTCATATCTAAATCTTTAATCCATATAGTGATACATGCATCAGTGGAATAGAATAGAAATCCCAGAAATAAATCCATGTACATAACGGCACAGACAAATGTAATAAAGACACTGGGCTCACCCCCTGTGTGTGCTTACAACTAGATTGCAGTAGAATGTCAAAAACCCCTGAAGGTAAAATGGACAACCACAATACACACTAGGAGCATTGGTCCAACAGAAGGGGTAGGAAAAACTTTATTATTTTTTTTAAGATTTATTTATTTATGCATGCAAGCTGGGGTGTAAGCCAGAGGTGTGGGGTGGTGAGAGGATTCACCAGAGACAGAGTGGGGAGCAGAACAGGCAGATCGACTGAAATACACTGCTGAGGGGAGCAGCGGGCAAGGCAGGAGAGGTCTGCTGCGCCTTGTGGGTCAGCTCTCTGGCTGGGTATCGAATTCGTGCTGCAGTAGCTCTGTAGAGCTTCATAGTGCTGCGCTTAACCCGTTGCACCACCAGGGAGGCCTGGGCTAGGAAAAACTTCAATTGAACTGTGTTTATAGTGATTCCAGGGCAGTATAACCCACAAGAGAGAGGGGCAACTGCTGTGTAGAACCCCCTAGAGTTGCTGACTCAGGGGCACATGGCAACATCCGGGACTCGAGATCTGACTTTCTATTGGATAAGGGGCATTCAGAAGGTACACTGTTGGAGAGCTATATGAGCAGGAGTGAAGAATAAGGATCACTGGCTTGAGTCTGAGACTTTCAATATAGAACAGCTAGAGCCTGACCTGTAGGAAAAACTAGGTTGTATCACCCGTGTCTGCTCACAGAGGCTATTACTTGAAGCCACGGCTGGGATGCTCAAAACACCTGCCACCTACCTGCCTCCTGTCTTGGCTAAAGCCATTATAACAAATGAATATTTGCAAAAATCAGAGCTTAAAGCACCTGTTAATAACAGGCATAAACATCCCAGGATAAAACTGTACTGGAAAAAAGAACAACTCCCAGCCTGTGGCCCCATATCCACTGTGCCCAGCGTGCATCTAGTGCTCAAATATAGCACGAGGTAAAAGCTGACGTGAAACTATGAGACACTTAGACTGACGTGCTGAGGAGGGGATCACTGTAGATTCCCACCACACAACTTTGGTACCCACAGCACGGCAGGAAGCTTGAATCCCTAAAGCCTACAGGAGGTGATCCTTTGGTGCCCTACACCCTTGATCTTTTTTTTTTTTTAACTTACTACCTCTTGCCAGCACCAGTTTCAGATTACTTCAAAAGGTACAAAGGCAACATTTTGAAAGTCTACCCCTATTACAACCCATACAGATTAAAAATGAAAAAACAGAAAAGAATGTACCACAAATGCTGGTACAGAAAAACAAAATCCTGAGAGGAGTCTCAATCCAGCAGAACTGTAGCACATGACTGGAGAGGAGTTTAACTTGACAGACAATGCTTAGGGAACATACACAACAACAACAGAAGATATAAAATAGCAACAGAATAAAGGTGAAGAAAATATGAGGTAGTTAGAAGTAACAGATTTAAAAAATAAAATTGAATAAAAAATATAATTGTCTGCTGTCAACAGCAGACAAATGCAAGCAATGGAGAGAATTAGTGAGACTGAAAGCACAATGTCAGAGAACACACAAATAGAGCAACATAGAGAAAAAAGAATAAAAATGAAAACAGCATAAGAGCCCTTTGGGTTAACCTAGAGAGAAATAACATCCATATCATGGGGGGTTCAATCTCTTTAGTGAATAACTTTATTTCGGCATTTATTCTCTAAGATCCTGAAGCTGCCTTTCTGTGTTTGAGCTTCTAGCACTTGATTAAGTTTCTTTATGCTTGTTTTTCTAAAATATGTGTGTCTTAGGTCAGAAAATAATGTGTCATTTCTACAGTTTTCTGAACGTGTCTTTCAACTTTTCTATCTTACATTGTTTCCATGTAGGTTGCCTTTTTTGGGGTGCTATGGCTTCAGTTTTGTCTGTTTAACTTGTTAGTGGGTGAAGGAGGGAGGGGAAGCTATAGTCTTGTTTCCATCTTGGTGGGGAAGGGCTGCTATTCCAGGGGGGAGTTTTACACTGCCTCTTCATTTGGGTCCAGTGCAAAACCATTCTCTGCTGCATGGAGCCCAAGTTCTAGGGCCCTACCTCTTTGCCACTCCTCTCCATGCAGCCGGTCTCTCAGATCCTCCAGCAGGGAGCGGGTATCAAGAGTCTGCCACCCGCAGCAGGTGAGCGCTGCGCTGTGGAGCTGTTGGCAGCGCTTGCGATGTGAGTTCATCGCCCAGCTGGGGAGAATCCCACGTGGTGCGGCAGACCTCTCCTGCCTCCCCCTCTGCTCCCCTCAGCAGTGTATTTCTGATCTGCCTGTTCTGCTCCCCACTCTGTCTCTGGTGAACACTCTCACCGCCCCAAGCCTCTGGCCTGTACCCCAGCTTGTATGTATAAATAAAATAAATCTTAAAAAAAAAAGTCTGCCACCCTTTCTGCAGGCAGTCTTCATCTCTGACTAAGCCAAAGGTCCCAGCAACCGTATACATGATGTATCTACATTCTACCCTCACTGAAAAGATTCCCTGCACATGGTGTGTGTGCTGCAGTCTCCAGTTTGTTCAGCCGACTGAAATGACTGTTTCCCTGACTGTATCTCCCCATCCCTTTCCCTGTTCTATTTTCACTGCTAGCCACCAATCTCAAATGAAATGTCTGTGGGTCAGTTTCCCCAATGTTGGTAATGAACTGGTGACATTTCCTGTAGATATCTTTATTTTTTTCAGTTGTACTTAGGGGAGAGTTTTATCAAAACCTCCCTATTCTGCCATGTTGTGGGTGGAGTCTGGGTCCAGTAGGTCTATATTATCAGTTCACCAGTTCTGGGACTTTGAGATTTCACTTACCAAAATTCATGGCCAAGAATTGAAGATGTATTTTGGGCTCCCAGGTAGGAGTTCTTATCACCCCACTTGTGTGTTGCTCAAAGTTTGGGCCACAGACAAGCAGTATGAGCATAACTAGGGAGAGTGTTAGAAATCTGGAATTATTTTGTAAGGAATGTTCCCTTATCAACTAGGCCCATTTGGTATGCTAAAATACAGTTTGTACATAATTAGCAAGGTGAATGTGCAATACTTTCATGATTGTATTTTAAAAGTTTATTTAAATTAGTAATTTGGTGCCTTGGAAAATTTTATCAGAGAAACCATTTATAGGTGGTGATTATGTTTCCAAAATAGCAAATAAAAACTTAATCTACAGGGTAAATGAAACATTACATGCAAGCAATGAAAAATATATTTTTGTGATATTAGTTATTGAAAAAAGGAAAATTGAATGAGTTTTTAAAGTTTAACTTGAGTGCTAGTACTTGAGAGAAAAGCAGTCTTAATTAGAAAAGAGGTAGATGGATCCTCATGGTGGTCTGAAGGGATCTGCTGAGTGCTTACAATGGTGTTTAGAGTTTGATGGTGCTGGTTCTTATATCTAATTTCACTAAGAATTTAAGCTGTATCAATTTCTGTGACTGGCATCTGTTCAGACTGCTCTTATACTCAGCAACCAGAGGTCATGATCAGGTCAAGTATTTGGCTCACAAATGGAGAGACACATTTTCCAATATGCCAAGAATTAGGGGGAAGTTAGATGTGAGTCAAGTGAAATTAACTGAGCCAAGAATGGTAAAAAGATAAAAGGATATAGCAAAATGTTAATGGCAGTACTTTAAGGAGGAGGGAACAGTAGAGGTTTAGCACACAAATGAGGTGCCTGTTGTGCTGATCCTGTATTTGCTTGACTCTGAAAGTGAGTGCCAGCTTCTATTTGTGCCCTCAGACAATGACTTAAGGTCTATAAGTTGGAAATAGAGCAGTGAGAGCCATGGGAAGACTAGATATTAAGGCTTTAGGAGTTCTAGTAACAGAGGTCATGGGTACAGGAGTTCAAGAGGAAACAAAGATTCTAGGGCTGCAGATGAGAACCCAGACATTTTGTGGTAGGAGAATAAAGTTCAAAATAAAAGTGGACTCACTATTGGAGGTCAAGAAAGGCTTCATAGGCCTTTGTTGGAATCTAAATGATAAATGAGAAAACTCTTCTCAGGCTAGAAAGGTGTGAGAAGAAGTATGATAACAAAGACAAAGGAAACAGTAGATACAGAAAATTGGAGCTATGAAATAGGAGGTTTAATTGCTGGAGTTTAGGGAGTGGTAAGAGATGAGGTTGGGGACTGATTTTTGGATAGGCCATGCTCATCTCTGTGGACCTTGGGGCGCCATTAAGGATTTTTTTTACTCTTGAAAGTTAAATGGTCATATTTGTGAAATTAAAAATTATTTAAAAATTTCGAATGTACTAATAAGTAAGGAGAATGGTGTAATAAACCCTCATATACCCATTAGTTACATTCAGTAGTTACCAAGGTTTGCCAGTCTTGTTTCAGGTACCCCTTTTTCATTTCTCTCTCCTTTTCAAAAATTTGCTAAACTATTTTATTTTATTTATTTTTAAATTTTTTAAAGATTTATTTATTTATATATACAAGCTGGGGTACAGGCCAGAGGCGTGGGGCAGCGAGAGGGTTCACCAGAGACAGAGTGGGGAGCAGAACAGGCAGATCAGAAATACACTGCTGAGGGGAGCAGCGGGCGAGGCAGGAGAGGTCTGCCGCACCATGTGGGATTCTCTACGGCTGGGCGTCAAACTCGCATCGCGTGCTGCCGACAGCTCCACAGTGCAGCGCTCAACCGCTGTGCCACCAGGGAAGCCTGCTAAACTATTTTAAAGTCAATTCTAGACATTGTTATTTTGTTTCTCAAAACTATATATAGATACATACATATATATATATATATATATATATATTTTAAAGATTTATTTATGCACACAAGCTGGGGTGCAGGCCAGAGGTGCCGGGCGGTGAGAGGGCTCACCAGAGACAGAGTGGGGAGCAGAACAGTCAGAGCCACTGAAATACACTGCTGAGGGGAGCAGCAGGCAAGACAGGAGAGGTCTGCTACGCCATGTGAGAATCCCCCCTGCTGGGCATGGAACTCGCGTAGATACCTCCACAAGGCTGTGGTCAACCCATTGTGCCACCAGAGAGGACCCAAAACTATATTTTTTTAATTGAGGTAATGTTGCTTTATAACACTTCATATGATTTAGTGGCAGTTTTATACCACTCCCACCACTAAAGCATTAATAATCCTATATCATAATCTGCTGGGCTTCCTCCCCACTTTGTTACCCATTTCCCACTGTCCAGCTCTGGTGGCCTCAATTCTACAATCTGACCTCTAGGGTTTGTTTTGGTTTAGTTTTGTCTGTTCCTTTGTTTCTCTGTGTTCCACATTGAGTGAAATCATCCAATATTTGTCTTTCTCCATCTGATTTATTTTTCTTAGCATAATCCCCTCCAGTTCCATCCATATTGTTGCAAATGGTGATTTCATCTTTTTTTTCAATAGTGGAGGAGTATTCCATTGTGTATATCTTCTTAACCCACTCATCCGTTGGAGAATACTTAGGTAGTTTCCATTACTTGGCTATTGAAAACAGTGCTGCAGTGAATATAGGAGTGCATATATCCCTTCAAGTTAGTGTTTTTGCATTCTTTGGGTAGATACCTAGGAGTAGATCATGTGGTAGGTCTATTTTTTCCTGTTTAGAGTAACCTCCATACTGTTTTCTATAGGCACAGGACCAGTCTGCATTCCTACCAACAGCGTACGAGGGTTTCTTTTTTCTCCACACCCTCATCAACACTCTTGTATCTGGTCTTTTGTTTTTTTAAGTTGCTATTTTTTAAATTTCTAACTTTGACTAACTTTTGAGAGAAAATTGTTTTCCCTTGTCACCTACATTCAGTTATTTGTCAAATGCTGTGATTTCTCAAAACAAAAAACACCTTACATTTGTTTTCATGATTTCATTTTCCATACTCATCTAAGTCAGATGTTTGTAATATTTCACCTAGGAAAACTTTAGTGTTCCAATCTACTATAACCTGTTCTTCAGTCTTCCTCCAGGGACCAGTTTTCTAAAGCAAAGTTCTGACCAAGTCATCCTTCTTAAAAAGTTTCCATTAGTCCTCATTTTTGGGATCTTTTGCAGTGTTTTTTTTTCTTATTTTTTTTTAATTGAGGTGGCATTGGTTAACACTGTATATGATTCAGAAGAAAAGATTCACACCTCCTCAGATGTATGTTACCACACCACTCTCACCACCAAAGAACCCATAGTCCTTCACCATAGACAGTTAAGTCCCCTTCCCCTATGTTCCCATCCCCATCCTAACCTTCCCCCTATGCCATAAACCCCTTCACTCTATACCTCCATTCCTGCCCTCCCCTTCTAGTAACCTCAACACTGCAATCATATTTCTAGTGTTTGTTTTGCCTTAGTTTTGTCACTTCCTTTGTTTTGTTTCTGAGTGAAATCATGTAGTTATTTGCCTTTCACCTTCTGAATTATTTTAATTAGCGTAAAACCCTCCGGTTCCATCTATGTTGTCACAAATGGCAAGGGTTCATCATTTTTTTTATACCTGAGTAGAATTCCATTGTGTATGTATACCATACCTTTTAAATCTATGTCTCTGTTGTTGGGCACTTAGACAGTTTCCACAATTGGCTATTGTAAATAGCGCTGCAATGAACACAGGAGTGCATATATCCTTTGAATTAGTGATTTTGCATTATTCAGACAGATACCTAGTAGTAGATTGTTGGATCATATGTTATATCAATTTTTAAAAGTTTGAGTAACCTCCATACTATTTCCTATAGGGGCTGGGCCAGTGTACCTTTCCACCAATAGTGTATAAAGTTTTCTTTTACTTTGCAATGTTACCAGCAATTGTTATTTCTGCTTTTTTTTTTAAATTGGGCCATTCTCATGGCAGTGAGGTGATATCTCTGATATGAATAAATCTTTCACCTCTTTGTTAGGTTTATTCCTAGGTTCTTAATGTCTTCTGATGCTACTGTAAATGGGATTGTTTACTTGATTTCTTTCTTGTCTTGTTCCTTATTTGTACATAGAAATGCAACTGATTTTTTTTAATATGTATTTTTATTGTTATTTATGTCTTTTACATTTTGTATTCCCCTTGGGTAGCCCACCACCAATTCACCCGTGATCCATCTCCATGGTCCCTTGTGTTCTTTTCTATTCCATTTTGTGCGTTTTTCCTTCCCTCCCTCTGCCTCCCCCCCCGGGACCCCCCCCCCGCTGATTGTCTCTCTCCTATTTGGTTTCCTTATAGTCCTGTTATAAGTGAAACTATTCGATATTTTTCTCTTTCTTTCTGGCTTATTTCACTGAGTATGATCCCCTCTAATTCCATCCATGTCGCTGCAAATTGCATGTGTTTATCTTCTTTCCATGATGAATAGTATTCCATTGTGTATATGTACCACATCTTCTTGATCCAATCATCTATTTTTGGACATCTGGGTTGCTTCCATACCTTTGCTATTGTGA